>JANHZT010007643.1:43267-64420 GCA_032468215.1 Stegonotus admiraltiensis | reverse complement strand
TGCTTGAGTGACTGTGCGTAAGGAGTCCCGATCCAGAAAGGGACGCAACTGGCGTATCAGGCGAACCTGATAAAAAGTCCCCCTGGCCACGGCCGTTATATGCTCTTCTAAAGACAGCTATGCGTCCAGGAGGACACCCAAGTTGCGAGTCCTCTCTGTGGGGGCTAATGACTCGCCCCTAATAACCAGTGATGGCACCAGCTGGCTATATTGGGATGCCGGAACCCACAGTCACTCGGTCTTGGAAGGGTTGAGTCGGAGCCTGTTTCTCCCCATCCAGACCCGCACAGCCTCCAGGCACCAGGTCATCACTTCAAGGACATTGTTGGGGTGGCCATCGTTCCATTAGACTGGGTCTAGAATAGTAGTGTGATTGCTTCATTAGCTAATTTGAAGTCAACTGACGTAAAGAAAACAGCAACACTGAAAAATAGCATTATTTTGTCCTTTGCTACTGTCAAGTCTTTTTTCATTTCTCAAGCTATTGTACTAGTGCAGCAATAGTGAATCTATGACATGCATTTATAACCTTTGCAGCACTTTTACTCATGTGACTGTCATTTGTCAGTACACGTTGTCCTGTACCCGCCCCCCCCCTTTTTAAAACAGCAGATAGATTGGAGGAAGGGATTACAACAGTAAGCAGGCACACATTGGGGAATACACATCAAAATTAATGCAATGGTCCCAACAGCCCTGAGCACACTCAGGGCTGGGAGCCGTAAGTGCACTACATATACAGTCCAATGTATTTCCCTTTCTGTGCTTGCTTATTCTATTGTAATCTCTTCCCCTCCAATCTCTCTGCTGGGGGCGGGTGTGTGTGTGTGTAATGGTTCAGGCACAGTAAAGAATGCCTACATATCATTTCAAGGGTGAGCATTCCAAAGGGCAGGGAAGTTGAGAAATAAGAAGCTGAAGTAAAATTGTTAGGAGGCAAACAAAAGTCAAAAGCGTAAAAACTGATTACTATAGTCTTGTCAGTTACAGATAGCAGCTCTGAGCTGGCTATCCTAACCCTGGGGGAAGCATTGTAAAGGGAGAGGGGAAATACTGTAGGAAACAGTTACATGATTTCCTACTTAACTGTTTCACTTGAAGACAGAGCTGCAGGTCCCAACTATGGTTATTAAACAAATACTATCTGTAAATCTTTATTTTTCCTGATCAGTTCTTTTGATAAAGTGTACATCGATGCCCAGCTGTATGTTTGTACAACAGAATAGGTCAGAACATGTTTGTGTAGTTTTGGTTGATTGTAGAAACACATAAATTTATATTCAAATTAGATTCCGATTACAGCATGCATATTTTGGAAACACATTAAGAAGATGTGTTATATTTATGTTATATCTGCTTTGGGCTTTCAGAGCCAGAAAAGATGTCAGCTAGAAGCACAGGCTCCACAGCATTGTGCTCTTCCCGTTTTTCCATTTGAAAGACATTACAAAGTTGACATGGTTACATATGGTTTTTCTTTCCTGGTATTATAGCAACAAGTCTGTTGGTATATAATACAAAAACCTCTGTAAGCCTAAGAAGTGCCAGAATGAAAACTGAACAAAGGGATGGGAGAAAGAATAATGAAATACAAGCAGTTCTCATCTTACAATTAATTCTTCAGGGAACAAAGTTACGATGATGCTGAACAAGTGGTATTTACAACCAATCCTTGATGTTCCAGCCATTGTAGCAGTCATGTAATTGCATTTTCAACATTCCCTGCTGCTTTCCCACAAGCAGGGTCAGCTTAGAACAGCATGCAGGAAATTGGAAATTGCGGTCACATGAGGTCCTCATTTGAAAACATGCATTCTTTGCATTAAACAACGGCAACTGGGACTGCCAGAATTGCCATCCTTAAGCTGCGTAGTTACATGACATCACACTTTGCGATCCCATTGTTTAGTAATGGTAATCCCAGTGAAAATTGCTATTGAATGCTGAGGACTACCTATAAATAATGTCCATTTAAGGTAAGACAACACTGTTCTTTCATTACCACTTCTTACTGAATAACTTTTGAAAATACAAAGAGGTTAATTACCAGCTTCCTCTACGGAATACATTTCTCGCCAAAACATACGGTGCTTGTAGTCATCTTTTGGAGCATATAGGTAAGTATTTAGTCCCCATTTCTGAAGTCTATAAGGTTAAAAGATTTTTTAAAAAGTATAAAGATGAGAATGCAACTGCTCTTCAACTATGGTGAATTATACACTACCAGTTGTAATATTTATACAATACTATACAGTGGATATAAAAATTAACACACCCTTGTTAATACCAGATTTTTTAGATGTAAAAAAAATACACCAAGATAAATCACTTCAGAATTTTTTCCACTTTTAATATAACATATAAGCTGAACAATTCAACTGAAAAACAAACTGAAATCATTTAGAGGAAAAAATAAATATCTTGCAATAATGTGTTGCATCCCTAAACAACAGTATTTTTTACACTGTAAGAAGCACTCCCCTCCCCAAAGTGGGTGAAAATGTCTGTGCATCTTATACAGCGAATATTACGGAGGGGAGAAGGGGGTTGGTGCAGTGGTGGCATTCGCCACCTGTCACTGCCACCTATTACCACTGCTGCCATTTGCTGCCGGCGGCACATGGCTCATCAAGGCTCTGTTGCACCCACCACTAGTCAGCTGAGCTGCCACCACCACCGAAGAACGCTGGAGCCTTCGCTGCCAATCAGCTGATTGGCAGTTGGATCAGCCTCCCACTCCAACCCTATTGCCGCCAATGATCCCCACCGCCTAGAACAGCTAATTAGCATTATTCCGGAAGGCTGATCCAACCGCCGATCAGCTGCTTGGTAGCGAAGGCTCCAGCATTCCCCGGTGGCAGCAGCAGCTCAGCTGACTGGTGGTGGGTGCAACAGAGCAGAGCCCTGACGAGCCACATGCTGGGGCTGCGATAACGTGTTGAAGCTGACCAGGCTGTTTGCTGCAAGGTCGCTAACCAGATGAATACCAGATGGATGCTGGGAGGCAGAGGCAGATTTTTTTCCCCCTTGTTTTCCTCCTCTAAAGCTAATGTGCGTCTTATGGTCCAGTGTGTCTTATAGTGCAAAAAATATGGTAATACTTTGTTGAAGCATCTTTTTATTTTATGACAGCATTCAGTCTTTTGGGGTAGGAACCTATCTTGCCTTGGGAATCTTTGCCTACTCTTCCTTGCACAAGCTCTCCAAATCTTTCCGATTGTGAGTGCATCTCCTGTGCACAGCCCTCTTTAGGTCATGGCATAGAAAGATCAAACAATTACTATTTTTCAAAGGGGAAAAATAATTGTTTCCCAAATCGTTTGTGAAGGCCAGGAGCTGAATAAACATTGTGGAAGCAGATTTCATGGTATCATAGGTGCAACAGAAAAAAAAACATTTCCTATATCAACAAAATATAATATAGAAAAATACTAAAAAAAAAAAATTAGCTCGTTAGATTGCTTGATACAATGTCCCAGACTATTCATAACTTTAAAAACTAACAACTAGCTCTTTGAAATAGGATGAAAATTACAGTTTCAAAATGAACCTTCCCTGAATATTACAGTGATTCATTTAAAAGCTAGAACAATGTGATTAATAGCAGTCAAGAATATGTAGAGTTTATAAATTGGAGCTGAATAAATGCATCCTGGACAATAGATGTCACTTCAGGTTACTGATATCATTCGTATTTCAAATTATTGAGTCATTCCAATCTGGCAGCATTGCCAGCCCACATACTTAATATTGCAAAGAGAGAACTCTGTTCCTAACAGACATTTCTATAACCAATTTAGCATACTGATAATTAGATTATGATCACCTTATTTTGATTAAGCTTATTATGGTAAGGTTTATGTCTGGGGTTGCCAAAAAGAAGAATCATAGCTAAATTAAATTCTATTTCAGCAGAATACTCCCAAGAAGGGTATTTATTGTGGATAGAGGCAATGAAAAATGTGTATCACATCAGTGAAGGATGGGATATGCAATCCCTTTATTTATTTCTTAGATATCCCTGTTCCTGCCTCGTAAAGTTCATGTTTTTACTGCTGATAATGCTAATGATTGTGTCATTTATTTGTGGATGGATCTTCATTCAGAATCATGTTCCTAATATCAACAGAATTGGACCAATTTCTCCAAACCACCTGAAGCCAATGTAAGCCTTTGGAATGTGACATACAATTCTGAAGCATAAGATATAATATTGCTTTAACTTTATTAGCTGGAACCTGCTTTTAAAAAAAATTAAGGGAAAAAAAAGTAAAAGCAGTTGCATGCTTTTAAACCACAAGTAATGGATTTATTAATCATAAAGTGACATCCATTTATAAGTCTTTTGCAAATTAACAAAGGCAAGAATTACAGAATTTTGTAATATCTTACTGTTTATTACTTGATTCTTTAAATCTATGTTTTAATTGCATTTTTGGACAACCAAATAATTACATAGCATAAAACTGCAGAACAAGCATGATGGCATATACCTTCTAAAAAGCTCCTTTCTCTGTTCCATAACCCAAGGTCTTCCATAAAAACCTGCAAGAAATATTGAAGGTATAAATTTAAATATTAAAATTATTTTGAAATAATCAACCTCCGCAACAGTAAGCTTTGACCAAATGCTTGTTTTCATAATATTCATATGAAATAGAATTTATAATCTTCCCTTGTCTACCTAATTTCTGCCCCTTTGAGAAATAGTTGAAACAGATATTCTATGTGAACAGATGTAACAGCAGACGGGAATGTACTACTTCAAAGAACAAGAGTGGAATTTAGGAATTCTCCTGGATTAAATGCTACTTAAAATGGTTTAGGTCAGGGGTCTCCAACCCTGGCAACTTTAAGACTTAATTGATTTTTTACTGTGGCATGTGAGTTGTTTGTCAAAAGTGTCAAAAGAATGATTACTGAAGTTTTTTTGAACTGTTATTTGAAACACTGCTTCATCCATATTACTTACCAATAGTTTAAGATTCACGAGAGTATTCCTTCTCACAAACCCATAATATGAAGTGGGTGAGATCAGTATTTTCTGCAGCAATAGTACCCCGTTTTAGAAATGTATTAACTAGAATCTAAAAGATTCCATCATTTCAGTTTTTTAAAATGTTAAATGATTCGTTTGTTTTTGGGTGTTTTATTAGATTGCCAAATTATTGCTTTTTAGTTTGTATTTATTAGATTGTTATCCTCCCTTTATTATCATATAAGTAATTCAAGGCGGCATACATAATACTCCTTCCTCCTCCTATTTTCCTCACAACAACTCCTCTATGAGGTGAGTTGGGCTGAGTGTGTGTGACTGGCCATAGTCACCCAGCTTTTTTTATTGTAGAAAAATAAAGGCAGCACTCAAAAATTATGTGACGATTCATTTAAAAAGTACAAGTCATTCAGTTAAGTTTTACCCTAAGCAGTTTAGAGCTTTATAAATTAATTGAGCTCAAAGGAAACCTTGAATAAAGCTAATTCAAAACTATTACACACCCTGTAAAATACATATCATTCAAAAATATAACTGCCATATTTTGCATTACCTGTATGGTACTTCCTAACCATTTCAGGGCAGCCCTATATAACAAAAAAATAAACACTTAAGGTATATGAAGGAATATACAGCTGCCACCTGATCTTCCAACAGTGGTCTCAGATCCAAGATTATTGCAAAATTGCACATACACTTCAGGAGTACACTAACAGTAAGGTTTAATGGTTGAAGAGGCACTGGAGAATTAATCTATATAAATTATTATGATTATATAAAAACATTCTCCAACTTTTCCTGTATAAAAATTATTCACTAGGATTTGTCCCAATGTATCTGAATAAAAATTAATAAGCTTTTGAAATAATGTCTATCTGAAAATCTGTTCTAATGCATTAATGACATTGGTATTAGTTATCATAGCCAAATCTTCTCCCACAGACCTCCATGTGGCTACTATGCTAGAAAGAATGAGTCAAAACGTTAACATAACATTGTTACAAGTCGATGTAACTCTCAAGAGATTACCTCTCTTGTTCTGATCTTGTTTTGATACTAAGTCTTCCAGCACACATCCATTAAAATGGAAGCCTCTAGCATTGTCAGGGTACTCTGAGGTGAAAGTGGAAGAGTATCTCCTCCGTGATTCCAAAACCACAGATTATGTTTCTTCAGGCATGTATTTTTTCCTGACTGGATCCATGAGACAGTTTACTTCAACAAGTGTCTTTTTAACTATTAATCTCAAAAATGTGAATATTCAAAATAGGATCACAATCAGATGCTTAATCCAAATAGCTAGAGACAACTCCACCTCCCAAAACTGGGAGGAGCATCTATTTCTATATACATCAGTTCACCAACAAAAAAAAAATGTGCTTTTATTATTTACCATCTTTTTTTAATGGCCATTGTAAATCTATTCTGTATTTTTTCTTCATTTTGTTGATAAAGCCCAGCATAATTCAGAATAAATGCTACATATAATATAGAATGTTTATATTAAAATAGATTGAAATATTTTAAGTTCCTATAGTTATAAACATAAACATTTCAACAATTGCCAGCATGGGAAGCTGTTATGCTCCTTCCAGGTTGTCAAAACCATCTATCTGTCATTTTTATCAAAAGTTTCTTATTCTAAAAAAAGGATTAAATCTATGCATTGCATTCCAGTTTACCTATGCTTTAGCACATATGCAATTGAATAAACACATACTATATTACAGTTTCAATTGTTAATAGTATTTTCAATATAGTTTGAAATATACTGGATTGGTGTCATATTAACTGCACATCTGGAAATATCTGCTAATCATTCAAATTCTATTGTTCCTGAATATTGCACAAAGCAATTATTAACCTAGATGCATCTTCCTCCATATTAACCGTATTACAAAAATTGAACACAGCTTATTTTTCATCTTTATACATCACTGCTTTTCTCTGTTCTGATATAAAAATTCTGCTATAGCGCAAGCCAATAAACAAACTGTAACTGCAGCCAATGTGATTACTATGTTGGTAGAAAGAAAACCAATTCAAGATTTGAATGATATCCTTAGCTATACATTTTAGGCTCACTCTAGAATAGAAAATGATACAATACCTATGCAAAAATGTTTCCTAAATCTGCAGTAGTCTATTTTTGTAGGCAACAGTAATTCTAGTAATTCTATCATACGGACCTTTAATGTTAAAATAACCCATTATGTATTTCACATATCCAATGAAAGCACCTTGAAATTGTCATTTTAAAAATAAAGTTACTGCTTTCAATGTATTGAAAAGACAAAAACCAAAGATCACAAAATATCAATACAATACACATCTATTAGAATAAAATAGGAAAATCTCAGTATTTTTAGCAATTGGTTAAAACAAACACATGGAAGATTATTTATCACTTTTGTTTAGGAAAAAGGTCTGAGAGACTAAGCAGATATGATCAATCTAAGATTTTATATCAGGTCTCACAGGCCATCTTGGGTGTGAGCACAAATCTACCTGCATCAACTGTCTTTATTAGATGGAGTTAACACTATAGCCTAGTGGGAACAATCAGCTAAATATTCCCAGAAGTTTGCAGCTCAGATCATTAATCTTCAGAGGATGCACTATATTATTTTGCATCATCATCATCATCATCATTATTATTATTATGCACATATATTTGCACATATATTATTATGCACTATACTCTATATTATTTTACGTTTTCATCCAGGCGCCCAACATTAACTTTAGAACCTAACCTAGAAGTTTAATACGATCACTAACATAACTGATCTATATTGCTGAAACCTTTTTTTAAAAAAAGAGTTTATACACAAAAAGCGCTTCGCAAACAATTCAATCTGCGACTCTTCTTTTAAAGACTTCATGTTAGTCATGGGGCTTCGGCCAAGTTCACAGAAAGCGATCAATTGAAACTGGGAGGGGGAGAAAAAGGAGCCAAGTTAAAACCTCCGCTGCCGCCGCCGCCGCCGCCGCCTCCAGATTTTACTGCTAGGGCGGAGTCAGGAGCTACACAAAGAGGTGAAGAGTAAGGAAGGCGGCGGGGAGGGGGAGAAGCAACGCTTTGTTCGAATGGCGGGTCCTCTTTTTCAGCGCTCTTTCCAGTGAACGAGCCCACCCCCCGGGGTCCCTCCCGTTTCCGAGCTCTCTGCCATTACCTTCCACAACGCCGCAGAGGAACCGCCGTGCTCCCGCATTGCCCACCGCTCCGGAGCCACTCTCGGGAACCGCTTCTGGGCCCGAGGGGTCCGGTCTTGTAGGGGGCGACTCACTTCGGGGCGAGGAGACGGTCGTAGACGTAGGAACGGAGGTGCCCGGAGGTTCCCCCCGCGTTTCAGCCACCATCCCAGCCAGATCCACTCCAGGGCTACCGTCCGCCGCCATCGCCCTTCCCTGCACTCTAACCAGGGTAGGCTGCGCTTGCGCGGAGAAAACCAGCCCCAACTGGTCCAAGCCGGAACCAACCGCTCCGCAACCTCGATTTCCAACCGGGACCGCGGCTGGTGATCACGTGCGGCTCCACCTCTCTTTCCCTCCGCGCGCCAGCCAAGAGACACGAATCGCGAACGAACCACTCAAACACAATACTGGCTTCTGTAGAGAACGAACGGACTATTGTAAGGGTGGAGGCAGAACTGACGGAAAAACCTTACAGCGCAGGCGTGAGGGGCTCGCAGGCTGCTAACTGCGCATGCTTAACAGGGTCAGAGGCGCAGGGACGCGCCTGTACGCACGCGCAAAAAATGAAGCCTTGCCCGACTGCGCATGTGACAGGTGTTGGCTTCGCAGCGAGACATTGCAGCGCATGCGTAGTTACCGGACAGACTCCGGGGGCGGTACGGCGCAAGTGAGAAGGAAAATAAACAAAGTAGCCGGCGTTAAAGCGCAAGCGCAGAATTTAAAGCGCGAAAGGGAGTGATAATTTTGTTTAGGCTAATGTAGTGCAAGGGGGCGGAGTCTTGTGCAGGCCGAAAAGTTCAGCGCCGTCCTTCCGCGTTACTTTCGTTTTCTTGCGGTTAAGGAGGAGGAGCCGTTCCTTACAGGACATATTTTGTGTCTGGTTGCTGAGCAACGTTGACGGCGCCTAAGGAAAACATGGCATTTCTTCGACCGATTCCTTAACCCACAAGATAAAAAATGAAATAACTCAGCAATACGTACTAGAAATGTTGTGTTTTACCGGTAAACCAGAAAGCTTTCCGGTTGCCGTGTTTTAAACTGTAAAAAATCCTGCCCCAAAGCCTGGAAAGGGACATTAATTTGTTTCGCTTATTCAATAATTTCCTTGTTTCAAATTTTCAGCGAAGTGGCTTGTCTCTCCAGTATAAATGCGTTGCCCGACTATATTTTATTCCTATAAACTATAGTGGTTTGGGTGGATTAGGAGGAACGAGGAGAGAATCGAGGATATAATTAGTAAAAACCATACCAGTCTAGCTAATTTAATTCTGTTAATTTGATCGTCCTTGGTTATGTGTATTGGAAAGCATGTTGGATATGTTCACCAACTTGAGTTATTTATAAAAATAATAAAGTTGGGAGACAAATAGAATGGTAAAATACTTACTAGCCTTGATACTGTTTACAGCATGTAGATATGTAGTAATTTTATATAGTTACCAAGGTCCAATGGAGCAGGGGATACAAATGCTTTTAAATAAAATAAATATTATCCAATATCAAGTACTGATGATAATAGATAATAGAAAAATTAAAAATAATCGGTCCTTGAAAAACTGCTTGGAAGATTGCTAATCTGGAAGTAAGATGCCATTGGCCTAATTTAGAAAGAAATCCTCCAAGATTGGCTGCTGTTTTCTTGCAAATTACTTATGTTGAGTGTGTAGCTTTGGACATGGATCTCCATGTTCCCGGCCTAAATTCAACTCTAGTGTGACTTTTGTGCAACTCTTCGACTTTTCAAGGTTGAGAATTCAGAGCAGGTAAAAAAAACCTGGAGTCTAGTAAGCATCTTTTCCAACTAATACATTTTATTAAAAGGTATAAACTTTCGTGAGCTGCAGATTATTTCAGCATCCTATATAATTTATATAAAATTTAGCCGGAAAAGTTGATTTTTTTCTTCTAGACTGGCACTTATTTTCCAGTTCTGAAAAGGAAAATTGAAATAGACTATCTTCTCCTAGATGCTTAGAATTGCAATCAAATAACTCCAGAGTACAAATTTATGCATTGTAGTTTTGAAAATAGAAGTGACTTATCAATTCTTATATCAACATAAGTTTCACCAGCTTGTGACAGCATAGCTATTTTGTTTTTGCATTCTTTGATTTTGATATTATACAAACAAGAACTTGCATTTTATTTGTTTTTGGATACTTATTAGAGAATTCCTCAGATTGCCATGAAGCTGCTTGGATACTTTACATTGAATCAGTCTAACCTACTTCATAGTGCTGTAAAAATAAAATGTATTTGCAGCATGAGGAATTTAATCATATGTATTCTGTCCTGAGTTTCTAGAAGATTGTCAAATGAAAGAAAGAACATTCCAATTCAGAAATTGTTTAGAGGTACTTCAAAAGGCAACAGAACATGGTACCGGTAAGTTTTAGCAATTTGATTAGATAAAACCCAACGCTACCAACATATTTCACAAAAATGGGATGTATTGTAAATGTACTTTTAAAGGAAATAAAATAGATTATAGTTTATTAGAGGAAAAGAATCATGAAATCTTGAGCACCTGCATGATTTATGCCGTTGGGATTTAATGCATAGGAAGTAAAATAATGGAATATTGAATTGTATTATGAAATAAAATTTCACATCCTTTAATGAGCCCCAGCAAAAAGGAAAATAGAAGTTGTGGTTGCATAGTTTCCATATGTTTGTTATAGAGATCGTATGTATATTTGCATAGGTTTACATAGCATGTTCATCTAGAAAAATGTAGATGCTGTACTGAGATGTTTTGAAACTAAATATTTACTCTTTCTGCAGACAAATTGTGAGAGTGATTATACCGGAACTGATAATGTCTAAAAGTACAAAATGAATCCAAGTTTCATCATGTGTTAGATATGTTCTAATTATGGTTGTGATGGCTGTATTACAATACAAAATATAGTTAGAACCTATTAGCTTCTAATTTGGGGAACCAGAAGTTTCACTTGTCAGAAGAATCAGAATCTAATATTAAAACAGCTACATATTCCCTGCCAAAGGGCAAAGAGATCTATAAATACAACCAAAAGGTTTTAAAAACAAGTTTAAATAGAATCTGTAAAATTGATTATAATGCATTGTGCTATACTTTTGAAAGCAGGCTTTAAGTAGAATTTTTATTAGAAAATCTCATGACCTTATAGTGAAACATGGAGATGAACCAAGGCAGAAGAGATACTAAAGAGAAAATAGGGAAGAGTACGGAAGGACATATTATCCCAAAACTCATTATGAAAAGAATATAGCAAAGCAAACAATAGCAGAGGCTATGGTGTTTGTGCATAGCCATTAGGTGTGCATTTTATTGTTATATCTGATTGTTATTATACAAAATATACATATGAAAATGCAAAGCTGATAGCAGAGCTTGTGCAGTGGAATTAGGCTGCTTGGTCCCACTACTGATTGTAATGACAGGCAGGTAGAAGGAAGCAGCTAGTATGTGAGTAAGGAACAGTCAACAGAATCATCAGTCTCCAACTTCCAGAACTGAATATAGCCCCACACATGTATTTAATATCTACTCAAAAGCATACTGTAATTGCAATTATCAATAAATAATATGGAGACATATTGAACCAATATGTCAGGTTGAAAGCTAGATAAGAACAGACTTTTGCAAACTAACCCCTCCAGATGTATTGAGTTATCAATCCTATCATCCATGTCTAGTTTAATGTACTGCTGATTGGCAATGATAAGACTTGAACTGGTGGAAAGACCAAATTCAGAAAGAATTGTGTAGGTTTGTAGAGTCAATTTATGAACCAAATCAGGTTAATATGAAAGGGAAAATAGCAAATGTATTGCCAAATGAGAAGGGCACATGATACCATGTTTTATAAAATAATTTGTTCATGTAGTCATAATCCCTAAAGCAAATTGAAACTCTCACTTTACCCATAAACATGCATTGCAGAAGTGATCGTGAGTAAATTCATAAATTGTACCATCCATAATTGTGAAAACTTGCTTTATTGGATATTAGGAAGACAATCTGCGTTCACTGAAATTTTATATATCGCCTAAGACACTATTTTCAAATGTGAAATACCCTTGCATGGAGAATTGCTTCCTCAAATGGGGATAAAGCCCTTATTTTAACCTGATGGCAAAAGATCTGTAGAGTTCATTGTGATCAGAAAATTGATGTGGAGTTCCTTATTTGCTCCCTGGATAATTTCCTATAGATCTAAAATTGCATCTGAATTAAGAGAAAATAGAGGAATGAGTTCACTTCTATGTGCAACGAACTGTAATGATGCCAAAATGATGATAGGTGCATAATGATGTCATTACATAAATGTTGCAAATACTTCATTTATTTATTTAACAGGTTTATATAGCCACCCATCTCACACATGGCAACTCTAGGTGGCAATTATGTACAGCGCTTAAGATCCAATATCTGACACAAGTAAAGTGTGACATTTACATTATGGTATCACGATGCACATTTCTTCATTTCCCCTCTCTCCTATAAATGAGATGTTGTGGTAGAATGTGGTGCAGAGTTGCAGAAGGGAAGGGGATCTTTCCCAAGGAGCAAATCAGTCTGGAATCCTTGCTATGCAGGAAGAGGGCCGGAGTGGAATCTCCATAACCTTTCATAGCGTATATTTAATCGTTATGCAGATTGTGCTTTTGTCTGCCAAGATTCCTGTCTATAGGCCAGCAACAAAAAAAAGTACTCTGAGTAAATCCTTGTGTTGTTCTTGGTTCCAAGGAATCACGATTACAATTATATGATAACTATTTACTTGGGAGTGGGAAAATATCTTCTGCTGATTAAAAAGGCAAGTCTGCAATGGTTTCAATGGCAAATTGGGCTATATAAGTATTGACAATCCTACATGCTTTTGAATAAGAAATATATTATAGTTAGGCAAAATAAAAATAAATTATTTTGATAATAGTATAAGAGAATGATACAGTCATATTTCTATACATCTTGGCTGAGGAATTCCTCTAATGTAAATGCCAGAAGCTACTCCTCTGACTTTGCTCCAGTTATATTTGTCAGCACCAGTTTAAATATCTTGCCACCATGTGGCATTTCTTTATATTAATCATGAAATATAAAGTGTAGCTTTCCTCCATGCTGTGCTGTGTTGAGCTTCCATATCACAGCAAGACATTTCTGTCCCTATCACTATGGAAAACCTAATAGTAATATGCTGCGCATGTCAAATTGAATGGCCGCTATACAGAAACAGCTAATTCCGATGACATATATCAATTATAGCACATATCTCTTTAGGCAACTGTTGTAAGGAAAATTAGAGTAATAAGCAGCTATTAGTAAGGCAATACCAATTATTTTGGCTGACCTGAATGGCCATTGGAGATGGTCAGGGAACTGAAGTGATTTTTTTTCTCTCTCCCTTGCTACTATTTTAGGCCTTTGAGAATTAAAGAACATTGAATCGACTTTCATCTGAGGTTAGTCCAACAGAAGCATTGAAGGAGATTGCAGAAATGAAGTATGGAAACTAAGAAAATATGGTAAGTAGAATAGGTTTTTTTTATATCAAACAAAATTACAAAATATTAAGAAAATGTTTCTTTGAAGAAAATTAAAATAAAACATCTTAATGGGTGATACTGAACTTGGTCTATGAAACTAGATTCCAGTGATCCTTAATAATTTACATATGATGATGTAAAGGAGTAGCAAAATGTAAAATAATCTCAAGAAGGAGAAGAGCCATACGTGGCTACAATGTGCATGGCAATCTGTTTGCATAGCTAATAAATCCTGAGCCAGCCTATTCCATTTCTAGTCTCAATTCAATATTTCCTGCACTTCTTTTGGAGTCCTGAAATATTTATTCCTCTTGCAGTTCCTACACTAGAAATCCTTGGAGCTTGCTTTGTGTGACAAGGTACCCTAATTATTATTAATAGCTGGGGTGGGGGGGAATCTGAAACTGAAAAAGAAACATCAGAAGTTATCAGGGCTTGTTATTAAGAGGAAATACTGGAGCAGTCTGCCATTACAAAAGAAATGTGGATTAAATTTAATATTTGTGTATTAGAACAAACGATTTATTTCAGGGGAGTTAAGGTAAGAAATAGCCATCTATTTATTAAATATTAGCTTTGCATCTTCCCAATCTAATGCTTTTCAGTTATTAAGACTGCAACTTCTATAATATGGCCGTGCTTGATGGGGAGTTCTTAAAAGCTACTGTTATAATATTTCTGCAGGGTTTCTTGAGATATAACAGTATTGTCCAAAACATTTTTTCAGATCTCTAATAGCCAGTCAATTTGTGGGCATCATTTTGGAGAAAGATAGTATATAGTGATAACTATATACTTAGGTATCTTCTTTGTCTGTTATGATTCAGCTTTGCCTCTGTTAGAATTTTCATGTTTGCTGCTTGTTTTCTTTTGAATTTAAATAACAAAGCCTATCTATTTTCCTGTTACCTCTTTTCTTAATTCAGTATAATATCATCATTACTTCATTCCCTCCTGCTGGGTACCTTTCCTCCGATCTATTCAGAATGTCCCAAGTGGTCTTATCTCTTGCCATATTACATTTTCCCTTAAATTGACCATTGTCAATGTATTCAGTGTTAAGTTTCTCCTCTCTCCTTGTATTTTTACTCCATACTGCTTCTCTTCCTTTTTAATGTAGCTTCCATGTTGTACTCCTGAGTTTACACAGCTGCTCTATTATCAGCACCCTTGTATTTATTTTTATTTTTACTTAAACCCTTAAAAAAGGCTTCACTTTTTTTTCAAAGTGTTTTATAAATGACCTATATTTTATCACTTGTTCTCTACTAATGATTTCCCTAGCACTTCCCCATTACTGTCTTTTTACTGCATCCCTGTTGTGCCTATTCAACATTCCTGTGTTGCTGTTATATTCTGTATAGAATCTGGCATGTCCTTGGAGCAAGCATGCTCTGAAGTTGTTTGTTGTTTGTAATGCTTTGACAACTGAAGGGCCCATAGGCTGTTTATCACGGTAATGCTGTAGTAACAAAACCAGCAAACAAAATCACAGAAATAGCATTTTTCAAATGCTAAGGGAAAGTTCCTTTGCAGAAAAAGGAGATTGTTGGCACACGAAAGGAACAGCCAGCCAGGGAAAACTCCCTCTGTTTTCCCATATATATTTTTCCTACTTCTCTCATATGGTGCCCCTTCCATCCAACAATACTTCTGCTTGTAATCTGCCTATACATATAATTCAAAGACAAGGCACAATGTTGAATTCTGCCCTAATGCCACAAGAGTCCAGAGCCCTCACACGTAGATATTACCATGGCATTAAGCATATTGCTATCCAAAACTTTTAGCTGATCTCTTTGTTTTTCATTTAAGGATGCTGGAGCTTTTGGTACTTCTGTTGAGTATCTAGCTGCAGAAAGTAATTAATAGTAAGATCATAACATCATCATCTGGAGACACATCCAATGAGGCCACATAGAAACAGATTTAGATTGCATTCTGACCTAAATATTTCCATTAAGTAGATTTCTCTGTTTCTACTTCCGTTTGCACGTTATTTACTAAGACAGGGAGCAGTGAAAAGTTTTGACCCAATTATTTGCTTAAGTACTTTTTCTCTGAATAGCAATCGGAACATAATTTATAATTTGTAATTTTATCTCCTGATTTCTAAAAAAAAAAAAGCAAATGGTTCTTTTGCACTTCAGTCTGGAGTGATACAAAGTACCCACATGTTTTTTGTGTGGATGCAAACAAAAAAAATTTCAAAGCGAAATGCCATTCTTCTGCAGTTTTCTCCAGAAAAGCTGAGTTCCGTTGAATGTAAGAACAGAACTGCAAGATAGCTTAACACTGAAAAATATTGCCTCCACTTGTTGGAAGCATTAGAACAATACTCCATGTGCTGTGAGAACCTTGGTGCAGATCAGATAGACTCTCTTCCTTGAAGGTAACAGTGCATTTACAAGAGTTTTTTAAAAATTTATGCTTACATTGCCATTTGAGGGTATGAAAGCCCTAATGCAGGATCGTGGGGTTGCCGTGATTTTGAGAAGTCTTAAGGAAAAGCACATTATATAGTGATAGGTCAGTGCAGTTTTTGTGGGGAGGCAACAATTCATTTTGTAGTTAATTTCCAAGAATAAGAGCTTGTAAATTCTAGGACATACTCCTTGCCTAGCCTTACTGAATCCAGACAAAGAGTTCCATTTCATTCCCCTTGTAGGGATTCCCCATCCCACCCCAGTTGGCTCTTGAGTACATGAGGATTGTCTCCACAAAATGGGCCTGCTTTGTCCATGCAGCCAAGGGAAGAGTGCCTCAGGATACACCAAGGAGAGAAGCCCTGGTGTGTATATGATGGTCTTGGCTCCAGGTGTGGTCAGCTAGATCACATTGTCAAAAAGCTTCATGGAACTCATGATGTTTTCATCCTGCCAGAGAAAAGATGGAATCAAGGCCTTAGAAAAAGTGGGAAATTAAGAAGGTATAGCTTTACTGTTACTAAAGATATTGTATCAGCTCTCTTCCCTTGCAACCTGCCCTGTATTACTCCTCCTCATAGCCAGTAGTGAAATATCACATCTTGATCCCACTGATGGTGGTGATAAAAAGTTCTCATCTATAGAGCAAAGAATCGGATTGGCTATGCCCTTTTTCCTTATACACTGCTATAAAGAATTAAAATGTCAGGAAGACAATGGTGTTACCTTCTGACAGGATTCAATGAATTCATCAATAGTCACCACACCATCTCTGTTCCGATCCATTTTCTGAAATGTAAATGAAAATTGAAGAAGAAACAAAGTAGTTTCCTAGGAGGACCTTCAGATGCAGAGATACACCCTAAAATGTGAACTCAACACATCTCCAACCTTGAGACAGCTAGTCTGGCAACATGTCTATGATCTGAAAAGCCCCACCAGTAGAAAATGGCTTTATAACTCATTAATACTATTTTGAGAGTATTTAAGGCAGAAAAGCCTTGGGAATTTTGAGGTTTGTGAACTTCAACTACCAGAATTTCCCACAATTCTCCAAACAGCTTGGTAGTTGATCCATAAGTCTTAAAGTTACCAAGACTGGACACAACTGATTTAAGGAGACAGAAACAATTGAGTTGCTAAAAAAAGTTCGTGTAAATAACTATAGAATTCTACTATGGGCAGCACTAAAAGTGAAGGAACCAAAAGAAAAGGGAAAAGGAGGAAGAGGAAGGCTTTTTCCTCCCAAAAAGCAGACCAAAATAATACATATTCTTGACTGTGGAAAGGTTTTCGCAGGTAAAGTACAGGATATTAACTGGAAATATTCTGATACTAAGAGGGACACGGTGGCTCAGTGGCTAAGACGCTGAGGTTGTCGATCAAAAGGTTGGCAGCTCAGCAGTTCGAATCCCTAGTGCCACATAACGGGGTAAGCTCCCGTTACTTGTCCCAGCTTCTGCCAACCTAGCCGTTCGAAAGCACATGACCACGGAGACGACTTCAGACAGCGCTGGCTCTTCAGCTTTGAAATGGAGATGAGCACCGCCCCCTAGAGTCGCGAATGACTAGCACATATGTGCAAGGAGAACCTTTACCTTTTTAAAGCTTACCTGGAAAAAATTTTCCACATGTTCCTGGGGTGTCTCTTCTCTCATGGCTGGATAAGTGTACTTGCCCATCATGTCATAAATGGATTTCATTATATCCAACATTTCCTGAAAGTCAAAACACAGAAAGAATTATTAGCCAATGTGGCCAGTGGATTCTTACTTTAGCAGACTCAGCAAAGTTCATCATCTTCTGACCCTGCTGATTTCTGCTACTGCTACTGCTACCTCTTTGGTGATACAGCCATCTTTGTTCAGATCATAGAGATTGAAAGCCCAACTGAGCCGATCATCTATAGTGCCACGGAGAATAATGGACAAACCAGCTACAAAATCCTGCAAGAGACAAGGTGATAAAAAAAGGATGAAATCCATCCTAAACACTACTGCAGCTGTGATATATGCTACAGGAATGTAATGTAGATCCAGTGAGTACAGTAAACAACTGATAAATTGTATCCATTCATGGTTTCCTTAGAGAAGAATATTCGGATGAAGATACAACTGCTCAAGATTCGGTAGTTTAATACATATAACACAGCTATGGGCAATTATTTTCAATCTCTCCTTTAATTAGAATTGCTGGAAATCTTCAGCATGGTTTTTGTCCTGTTTTTGTATTGTCAGTGATAAACACCCCTTTTTAAATATGCATTCTGTCATCTGTTAAACCCTGAAGCACAGAAATACAGATTCTGTTAGTACCAGCAGATGGCCTATTAGTCAATGATTAGTTGAATGACAAGGTTCAAAATTAGAATACAGACACATGTATTCCTTTAAAAAATTCTAACTGTAGACATGGTATTTATTTGAACACAACATTCTTGGAAGGCAAAGTACTTCCATCAGCAGTAGGGTTTAAAATTCTATTTTAGCCAATCTTTTTGTAGTAAGGTCAAGGGAGGTTACTGCTTTTTTTGCAAATTCGTGTTATTTATGCTTTAATTTGCCTATAAGAGCCCTGAATATAACTGCTGATAAATAAAATTTCTTCAAAAATACTAATTACTCTGCAGAAGGCATTTATCCTTAGGCATAATTTCTACCTGCCCAATTGGATCCAGCAGAAGAGACATGCTATGATCCTATCAATTAAGGAGTGTCATCTTGCAAGAGCCAGGAAATGAACCTTTTCTATTATAACACTTCTCCTTTGGAACATCATTCCGCTAGAATAATAGATTTGTCCCAACCCTGCTGGATTTTGTAAAAGCCTTGAAGAAGTGGTTGAGCTCCCAGCCATTGAGGTCATATGTCAGAGCCTGTGAGATGGTTATTTTACTGGCATTTTTAATTTTTTTTGTCCTGACAGTTATGTATTTTGTTTCATTTTATTTTTATTGTTTTTGTTTTTTAATTGCTGTTGGCTGCACAAAGTCACCATGGTGAGATGGGCAGCCATAGAAAAATATATTAATAAATACATAATAAATAAGAATAGATACAGTTGCTTTTAGTCTATAGTTTGCCCAGAGAATTTTGTAGGGGCTCACATATAAATAAATATGTATAGAGAATCTTACCTCAAAACTGACAGAGCCATCATGGTCAGTATCAAATGCGTTGAAAAGAAAAGTTGCATATGTACTAGAATCTAAAAACAGATATATCAAACATAGTAAGAACTACAATGTATGCCTATTTTAGCTGATTTTATTGAATCACTTGGTTATCAGGAAACTATTAGAGAAAATAGCTAAACTGCAACTTTTTTGAAATTATAGATGCCATAACGTGATGATCTCTCTCTTAGTTACAAAAGATATAGTTATTTCAATATTTATCCTCCTCCTTTTGTATTCACAAGGGAATGTATTAATACAAATACATATCAAATTAAGAATAGTTTTAGTAACAAGTGAGCAACAGTGAAACAGTACTATTAAAACTGTATCAGCAACCAATGTAGCGTCCTGTTATTTCACTTTCTGTGAAACTAATTGAGAGAGCCATGCAATATAGTGTACTATCTTTTACATGCCAGAAAGAACATAGAAAAAGTACAAAAGGCACAACTAGAAGGCTCCCAAAGCAGTGGCTGAACGTTTCATCGCTATTCTGGTTATACTCCATTAGAACTGAGAATACAGTATTCCAAGAATAATTTTGCACCGTAAGCCCCTCATTTTTCAAATATGGATCAATAGTTATGCCAGGTTAGAACTGGCATAATAAACTTCTTATAATTAAAGGAAAGTTAGAAGAGAGGAATAAAACATCTAGCTATGGCAAAACTTTAGGTTTGGGGATAGTAGAACAAGTATCAATTTTACAGAATTGTTCTGTGATATATAAACATGAAGTTGATTTCAAAACAAAGCCTAGGGCCAGGTTATTTTCAGGAGCACCGGACTTTAACATTTATGCCCATCCCACCCACTTTCACGTGTCGAGCAAGCTCCAAATCCTCTCCCTGAGGCAGTGTTATCTTTTGGGATCTAGAAGTTGTGCCTGTTCTGTGGCACTGTCTCCCCCTTGAAATGATCTCCTCCCTCTGAGATTAAAATGGCCCAAACACTGTCGGCCTCCCAGAAAGCTTTAAATACCTGTTTTCTGTCCCAATTATTGAGTCCGAATGAATCTGTCTCTGGAGGTGGAGTGCATTTGGTTGCCACTAATTCGATGTTATCTGATACATTGTTTATAGATAACATACGATTCTGTATGGTTTCTTGTCTGTAATTGTTGTTTGTTTGGTTTATATGTGATATTCATTATCCAAAGTCATGATTATATGAGTTGAACAACTATGTATATCTTTTAAATAAGGAAAATGTCCATTTAACATCATGCAAAGAAAGTGGCCATATTTAAAAGTGCCTCAGTTGACTCGACAACAGTTACTATTCCTTTGATATATGAGTCGATGAACAGTGTTCACAGTTTTTACTTTATCTTTATCCTGTGAGGGAGGCAGAGGATGATCCTAGGGATATATGGCAATGAAGGTAAGGAAGCTGTAACTGAGAAGTTAAAGTCTTTCATCCTCTTTTATTTCCAACAACTGACAGTTTACTCTCCTTCCCAGCTTTGCAACTTTTCCAAAATATTAGCCCTTTTGATGAAGGACTTACCTCCCTGTGGGAAGAATTGTGAGTAGATCTGCTTGAAGCTCTCTTCATTAACAATCCCACTAGGGCATTCCTATCAAATAGAAGAGTGTACATTGATCATCAGTTGGAATTGCTAACCTACAATATCCCAGGTGAGGCATGCAGTGTAATCTGTGAGAAACTGATTTTAGTTTCCCTATCAAACAATAACAGAAAGAGAAATTCCCTCCTTTTGAAGAACTTGGATATTAGTTATCTTCTAGGGCAGGGGTAGGCAAACTTGGCTCTTTTACACCTTGTGGACTTCAACTCCCAGAATTCCTAAGACAGCT
>JANHZT010007643.1:31242-42446 GCA_032468215.1 Stegonotus admiraltiensis | reverse complement strand
TCAGGAATTCTGGGAGTTGAAGTCCACAAGCTGTAAATGAGCCAAGTTTGCCTATCCCTGTTCTAGAGTGTTGGCAGTGAACAAATGGGAAGGTCAAACTAAGGGTAACAAGTGTAGCAACCAGCGTTAGCATTGACAATGAAGTTATTGAAGTGTTGGACAGCTGCTATCTTTTAGGATCATCTATAAACAGCAAAGGACCCAGCAGTCAAGAAATATGCTGCAGACTAGCATTTGGTAGGATAACCATGAAGGTTTGCTTTTTTTTTGTTTGTGCCTTTGAGTCAGTTTTGACTCCTGATAACTACCTGGACAAATCCTTGCAGTTTTCTTGGCCAGATTCAGAATTTTGCCATTGCCTTCTTAGGGTTGAGAGAAGATAACTGTCTCAGTCACCCAGCTAGCTTCATGCCTAAAGTGGGATTAAAACTCAGAGTCTGCCGGTTTATGGCCTGATGTCTCAATCACTACAGCAAACTGGCTTTCAAACTTGGTAGGATTGCAATGAAGGCTTGAAATAAATATTTAGATGCCATGACATATTAATACTACAAAATTAAGAATTATATGGAAACAGGTTTTCCCTGTGATACTCTATGAAAGCAAAAGTTGGACTTTGAAGAGGTGGGATAGAAAGAATATGTATGGTTTTGGAACTGCAGAAGACTTCTGAAAATACCATGGAAGAAATTAAGAAAAGAAGATCATTGAAGTACATGGTACTAAATGTTTCAAAGGAAAGTGGTGTAACTGCAGCTTTATGTGAAAAAATAATACAAAAATAGTACAAAGCCATTTGTATAACAATTGTATAATTTTATGCTGTTCTATAATGTCTTCAAGCAACTTAATGCAATAAATATATAGCAGGCTTCAGTTTTTTCTCTCTTTATACTGCTGTGCATTACGTTAACTAAAATCAAGAAGGAGGTTTATGCCTTCTCCTCCAGCTGCCACTCCCTTTGTAAAATTCATCCTTTGTGTTCTGAAAAATATCTAAACAAAATTGGCAACAATGGAGGTTGGTTTTTTTATGTTACTTTAAACTGAAGAGGGAAAAGGAGATGTTACAAATAGAAAAATCCTTTTGCACCTGCATATTATGATCATCTTTAGATCTCCAAATAATGATGATAATGGAGTGGGGGTGAGGGTAAGGGTGAAGTAAAATGAAGAGTAGCTGAATGCAGTTTGACCTTCAGAAAGAGAGGAAGCTATATTTGTTGGGAGTCCTAATAAAGACTGGAGGTAGTATGGAGAATGTGGTATTAAGTTAGATAATACAGATAAAATATCTTATTGCAAAAAAAGGCTTGCAGAATTGTTCAAGTTTTTAGGATGTAAATAAGAAATCTACCACTGTTATAATAACATGGGTACATATTAAATAAATAATTACGGTTGCTCATTTAATAAAGAAGCAACTCAAGAGAGGAAAGAGAGAATGCAACCACGCCAGAAGGAAATGCCAGCTAGAAAGGAAAGAGTCTTTTCAACTCACATTCTTGAAGCCTCGGTATAAGACTTGTAGCTCTTTGCGGCTGAACTTAGTTTGTTCCTGTAATTGTTCCAGACCCTCAGGCCGATGACAAACTGTGGAGAGCTCAAACTCATCCTCTATGCTGTCTGCAGGAGAAAGAAGAACCTCAGAAGTATAGTAAGACACAACCTCAGTCCCTTTCTCCCTTTCCTCACTCCATCTTATTTCCTCTTTAAAATACTGGATTTTTCCGATCCTCACACTGACACAAAAGGGCTCATTACATTTGACTGAATGTAAGAATAAATGCCTCTTTTTAATTTTCTAATAGAAGAACGTATTTCAAATATGTATGCATGCTACAGAACCTCTGTAGATACAGTCTTAAAATAGAGGCACAGTCAGAAATTCAGAGCCCCAGTGATCACACCCTAGGCCAGTGATGGCTAATCTTTTTGTCATCACGTGCCAAAAGTGGGGGGAGTGCGGGGTGGTGGTGTCACGTGCACGCGTGCCCATACCCATAATTCAATGTGCCCCACCCACCGCCTGTGCGCGCGACCCCCTCGCGCTCCCCCTGTTTTTGGCACACAATGGCATGGTAGCCCCAGTAGGCCTGGTTTTTGCCCTCCCCAGGCTCCAGAGGCTTTCTTGGAGCCTGGGGAGGGCAAAAACAGCCCTCCAGAGGCTGGAAATGGCCTGTTTCCTAACTTCCAGTGGGCCCGGAAGGCCAGAAAACTAGCTGGCGGAGCTGAGCTAGGGCAATGCTTGCGTACCCACAGATATGGCTCCGCGTGCCACTTATGGCATGCTTGCCATAGGTTTGCCATCACAGCCCTAGGCTAAAAGAAGAGTAGACTTCTAGTCTATTCATAATAGAGCTATATCAACCAAGTTCTCTTCTTTATTATGCTTAAAAGGAATCAAAATGAGAAAAATAAACTTCAGGACAGGTTTATATGGCAACTGGAGGCTATAGCTGACCCTATCATCCATGAGAATAAGAAATAAATAATATATGCATAAAAAACTTGGAATGTTTTTAGACTATCTAAGGCATATATATCTACAAACAAGTGGGAGAAATATTTATAGTGGGCAGCAAAACTACAAATATGCTTTGGATACTCAAAGAGCTGTTGCACCTAAAAGATATTCCTGCATTATCCAACTCTGCACTAAGGCCAAACTCAACAGTCTCTTAGTGATTTAATGCAAACAAAAAAATGAAATGTCTCACCTTCTAAGACAAAGGGTAGAAAGTTTCAGGCATTAAAACATTCGTTCTTTTTGTTAAATTGCTGATAGATCATTTATTAGTAGCAAGGCAAGTAAAACCATAAACTAATTCATGATAGCCAAGAGAATAAATGTTAGAGGCGCAACACACAAGCATTGCTACATATGTCTCTCTTCATCAGTTTTCTAGGCTCAAATACAAATATGTAAATAAAAATCTGAAGCTGTGGAACTCTAATGCTTATCCTTTAGGCGCTATGCATATTGACATCTGTAAATCACAGAGATTCTCAAGGGTATTTAGTCAATCACAGCAATTAACTTAATAAGCTATTGAAAATTGCAAAAGAACCCTTATATTCTCAGTTTAAGACAATCTTCATTACATTACTTGTAGTATACATGGAAAGAAAATGTGTGAGTGCAGATAAATACATATTCAATAGATATATTGCAAAGCTCCCTAATGAGTCAATATTTTTCCTATGGGCTAGGATAAAAAAGTGTTTAAAATCAGAAAAGAGTGGAAAGAAAAACAGTTTATTTTTTATCATTTGGACTATTTAAACTTTGCACAAATCACCAAAACATCCTGGAAGGATAGGCCAGGCTTTGACAGTAGCATACAACTATTATTACCGGCAATGAGTTGAGCAATCTGCTGAATGTGGACGTTAAGCACATTCTTAACTTATATCTGGCATGATGTTAATAAAAAACACAACAAACCTGTCTACAAACCTTGGTTTACAAATAGGCAAAAGAAAGGATCCACCTCACAGCAAGAGTTAGCCAGTAGTTTAGGATTAAATACACAACCTTGATGCCCATAATGGTTCTGCACACTGTAGTAAGCACTTGCAGCAGGTAACAAAGACCCAATTCCACCTCAAAGCAATGGTACAATATTAGTGGCTCAAATCTGAAAATCTGCTTTGGGTATCCATTTTGTATCTTAGGTATTACTAGCGTATCATTATTATTACAATATAGATTTGACCTAAAGTTTGTTTTAAGAAAAGAACTGTCTAAGGATTTTATATAAATTCTATACAGAGGGAATCTTTTCTCCCCCTTCCTGGATATTATGATGTCACAGCACAGAGAGCATAAAGAGGCACAAAGTATCACTTGCTTTCGCTGATTGAGGGGATGGATTTAGGCTGGCGGCAGCAGGGGAGCAGCTTGAGGAACCGCTGCTTCAGGGCTTTTTTAGCATGACCAGATGGATTGCCTGCAAAAAAATGACAATCGCCACAAGGAATTAACATATCACAGCATCTTTTATCTACCCCAATCATTCCCTAAGTGTCAGTCATAATAAACATGGAATAAACCAGAGAAGACAAACATGCATAATATCAGTGCTGCCAAAAAACCCCCAAAAAAACGTCCAACTCAGTTACAGCGCAAAACTCCCTTAAAACAAATAATCGTTCCACTCAATCAAAATGGATTGTAGGAAATTGTACAGTAAAAAGATGAGAAAGGAAAAGAGCACAGATGTTTATGTATCCTCTTTTCTCCCAGTAGCATTTAGAAGTCACAATTTAACAGTCTCAAATCCGCCTACTGAGCATGCAGTGACATCATGAAAAAACTTCATATCTGGGCACCCCAAGAGTAATACATTTGAACAGATTTTGTGGAATCAAGGAATTGACACTTGGAAACATACTGTTATGCCCTGCTGCATAACTGCTAGATAGTTAATAAAATTAATAATAAAGTTGAATCCTGCCACATTCTCAGATCAAGCATGAAAATTAAACAATTGCAAGGTGACTTTTTGTTTATTTATTCATTTCTTCCTGCCATTTGTAGTGTTGTACAATAAGGAGGCACAAAACTGCCTTTGTGTCCATACTGATGCAGGTCTTAGTTTTAAAATGTAATTCTAAATCTGAGAAAACTAAAAGGCAGTTAGAAAAGTATATGCATGTCTGGAGCAGGTATAAAAAAGTAGAAACAAAAATTAGAAAAGAACATAGTAATTTGAGCAAAAGCACTGAGAATGCAGCAGTTGATCATGCATTTCAAAAGAATAAGTGGTATAGGAAACCACTAACACAGTGTTTCGTTGGTTTTTGCTGTCCTGGCTTCCATTAGTTCATTACCTACTCTCTTGGCAGCTACTTCAAATAATAATTGCACTTGAAATAATAACTTTAAAAACTAGTCACTCTCTTTCACACATGCACACATTTTTGTTCTTGGTAAGATCTAATGCACATATTAAACTGGTTGATTTCTATCACAATATTAACTAGAAAGAGACAGATGATTCCTACACAGTATATATATATCATTTATCACCCTTTTATAAGAACACACCTGCAAAACTTAGCTGCATTTGCAACAGTTGATGAGCACACAGCTTTATGAAATTGCCCAGAAAATAACCTCTAAATGGGTAATAAATAATAAATCAGCCCGGAAGCAAATATAGCTTCATTCTGGTCGGCATTTTCTAGATAAAAAGTACTGCATAAGAATCTGCCAGTTTCACTTTCCATGGTTAGAGTTCCTGTAAATTGTTTAATAACTTATGTAGGGACATCTTAAAAGAGTATCAAGCATGACTTTGGTGAGCCTTTTTTTTTTTTTTGCTACTATATCTTTAATTTTCAGAAATGGCTACAAGAGCTAAATTATCCCTTTGCTATCTTGAACAGAAGTCTACCATATGTCTTTATCTGTCCATCCCTTGGGCTTGGACAGATTCCTTGCTAATCCTGTAAACATATTTCCACCCCATTTCTTAGCAGTAACCTGAAAAACAGAACCTGAATAGCAGACGCTTCTTACTTTGGCCTGTTCTTTCATGCCATTTTTTTCTATCACTGTCCTTTGTTTAGCCTCCTATAATGCTCCCCAAATGTTAGCTCTGGTGACTGGACCAGAGGATCGCTTTCAATTTTGATCTGTTACCCTTATATTTAGTGTGTGGGAGGGAGGCATTATCCCTTTCTGATACATGCTACTATATCCTATTACAGGATTGCTTGCCTCATGGCAATAGACTTTAAACTCTCAGATAACCTGAATTCTCTGTTCACCTTCTTGAAAAGTAATCGTATGAAAAAATATTATCAATGGGACCATATCAAAAACTAATCACCAGCTTAAAGGAAGCTGGGATGCCAAATGTAGAATTTACTATAAAACTTCAAAAGGAACACAGCTATGTATTTATTTTATTTTATTTTATTCAATTTATATACCGCCCTTCTCCCTAGGGACTCAGGGCAGTGAACAGCCGAACATAAAATACAAACAATACAAAAATTAAAAACAATTTTAAATAATTAAATAATAGGCCAGACAATTTAAAAACACCCATTTAAAATCCCAATTAAAATCACAGTTACACTTAGGCCAGCCCGGCTTGCTGAAAAAGGAGGGTTTTCATTGCACGGTGAAAGGAGTGCAGGTCTGGGATCCTCCTTATCTCCGGAGCAGCTCGTTCCAGAGGGTCGGTGCCCTCACAGAGAAAGCCCTCCCCCTGGGGGTTGCCAGCCTGCATTGTATGGCCGACGGCACCCTGAGGAGCCCCTCTCTGTGGGCGCGTACAGGCCGATGGGAGGCTGTTGGTCGCAGAAGACGGTCCCGTAAATACCCAGGCCCTAGGCCACGGAGCACTCTAAAGGTGGTAACCATGTAAGTATCTGTATATTCCGAGTCATAATCAAATCACTTTCAATGAAACTGAAAAGAGTTTCCTTCCTAAGGAGAATTTGCTTTATAAAAGAGATAAAGCCACTGTAGTTCAGTGGTTAAAGTGTGAATTATTACCAAGGAGACCCAGATTCAAGGCCATCCTTAGCTATGGAAACCCACAGGATGATTTTCAGCCAGTCCTCCTCTCTTAGCTTAACCTACAGTATCTCAAATGCTGTTATGGGAATAAAATGAAGGGAAATTCCCAGGTAAACTGCCTTGAGCTCTGGGTGGAAAATGGATAGAATTCTAACTAATTAATAATATATGACCTTCTGAACAGTTATTATAGTCCCTCTGAGGTCAGCCATTAAAAATGTAATTTACCCCAGAAAATAAGTTCAAAGAATAGAGTGGATTAAATTTACTGTAATATTGTGCTGATTTTCCTCCTTTATCCAGGGTCGATACCAATCAGTGGTGATTGGGGTGAGCCTGCTCTCGACTCCTACTGTGTGAGGTGCTGTAGGGTTCACTGCTCTCTCCATTCCTATTTATATTTATAGACAGTCACTGGATAAGCTCACCCATCATCATGGGGTGACGTATCATCATTTCCCTGATGATACTCAGTTATACATGTCTGCCCCTGGCAAACTGAGAAATTCTGTTGATGTCATATCCTGACGCCTGGGGATGACAGGAGTCTGGATAAGGCACAAAAGACTTCAGTGGAACCCTGGCAAGATTGAGTAGGTGTGGGTGCCAATTTGGGGGCTATATCATTTTTCCTCCTGAGTAGAGTTGCACTGCCCAAAACAGACCCAGTGCACAATTTGGGGGCCTACTTGGAGGTTATCCTGAACTCATGACTCCTGTTTGAAGAACAGGTGACAATCATGACTAGGAGGGCCTTTGCACAATTTCATGTTGTGACCCAGTTGCACCCATATCTGGATTAGGAGGCTTTGCTTATGATTACTTATGCTCTGGTCAACTCCTGGATAAACTACTGTATGGGGCTTCCTTTGAAGAGTATCTGGAAGCTTCAGCTGGTACAGAATGCTATGATGCAGGCAGTTACAGTTGGCCCTAGACTGGTATTCGTTATACCTCTGCTCTGTGAGTTGCACTAGTATCCAGTTTGCTTCTGGGTCCAATGCAAGGTGCTACTTTTAACTTTTAAAGCCTTTCATGTTGTTAGGTTAGGTTATTTGAGGGACCACTCTTCCTGATTAAATCTGCCAAGCCCATCAGGTCTAGCAGAAGCATATTGTGGGTCCTTGTCTTTTAGGGCATTATATTTGATGGGACTCAGGAGACGAGCATTTTCTATTCTGGCACCTGCTCTGTGCTACCCTAAACTCTAGTACTGAAACTGCTGGTAATTTTCATTCAGACATGTTGTATGGGAGGTGTGGTCTTAGGTTACTCAGTTGACTCATATTATAGCTTCCAAGCAATTGAGTATAATTTATTGACACTAAATTTAGCACCTATTTTTAATGCCAGATAAAGACACTATGATTCTCAAATGCTTTAAATTGCTTTCACTATGCTTTCAACTATTTTATTGCTTCTGTCATTGCCCCCTTATTTTTATATTAAGAATGTATATTTTAAATATATTTTAAATGACAGACTATTCTAATGACTATAAATGAACATGTTAAAATACATAAAGCATATGAATAAAATATTAGAGAAAAAGAAAGGAAGATCGCTCCAAACAATGGAATAGAAGAGATAAGTTGCTCCAGTTTTTCTGCAGCATTTATAACTCCCTTAAGCTTCCACTTGTGACTTCAACCCTGAAAATATAAACTAATGATGGTGCATTATCCCATTTATACCTAAATTAGGATTCATGCCTCTTGCTGTCTATGTTACAATTATATTTCATTTTTTTCTGCATTAACTTTTATTCTAGTAACAGGTTTCTTCTGTTTCACACCACTTATGGCTGGTGAAAAGCACTATGTCTCTATATTTTTACACTGCTGGAAAGGGCAAAAAGATATAATATTACTTTAAATCCTAAAGAAATGTTATATCGCTAACATTGGTCAGTACCCTTACAAAACATCTAATACTGCTGTAAGGATCAGCTTATACAGAATAGGTGGCACCAAGGGGTTCCCCAAATGAACCCTTGCAAAGCTGTTCATCTCATGGCAGGTGTGATAGACAAAGAAGAGAAATATACAGCTGAGAAACTGATAAAGACTAAAATAAATTGAAATCTCAGAGTAAGCAAATGAGAACAAACCTGGAATGTGTATAGTTTTCATTATCTCGTGTAAAATTCTCATTGTTGCTTTGGTTCTTTGCAACTGGGCTTGGCAGCTTTTTGATATGGGTAAAAATTCCTCTTTGAAGTGTATGTGAGTTCTCAGTAATTATATGCTGAATTTGCAAAACAAGATGAGAAAGGTATTTTTTAATATCTTAGTTCATTTTCCATGAAAATAAATTCCGAAGAGTGGACATGAAACAAATAGGAAGCATCAAAATGGCTAAAAGGCTTGCCACTCTAGCTGATAATGGTGTTTCTGATAAATGTGTGTGCTTTTCTTTTAAAAAGAAGCTTAGTCTACCCTAAAATGTACTAAATTTATAGTTTGGATTTCATCGCAGGCACTACAAGAAGAAGCTGCTTCACAGTGTGGATCAAGTTATTCTCAGAAGCTCCATAGTGCCTAATATAGCAATAGCACTTAGACTTATACAGCACTTTACAGTGCTTTACAAGCCCTCTCTAAGGAGTCAGCATATTGCCCCCAACAATTTGGGTCCTCATTTTACCCACCTTGGAAGGATAGAAGACTGAGTCAACCTTATTATCAATGTTTATGTTGATCATGAACCCAAACAAGAAAGCAGCATTTTAAAAACAAGGCAGGTCCTGGAAGCGCCTCCTCTGATCTCTCCATCAAGTGGTTGATATAGGCCAGCAGTCCCATTCCTTATCCAAGATGTTTTGGAAGTTGCTGGGAAGTGTAAAGGGGGGGAAGATCATAACCTGATTAGTGGTAGCTTCTTGCCACCTTTATTCACATTTTTATCGCACAGCTGGCTCTCTAATTGTGCCCCTTCTTCCTAGTGCACAGAATCACCCTGTCAATTTCAATCAGGACTTTTGTCTAGTATCCAAGGTAGACTTGATTATGTGCAACCTTCTTGTAGTTGGACTTTTATCTTTTCTTTCCTCCCTGCAACTCTGTCACATCCTCACTTAGGCACACACTTACTCTGTTTCCTGCCAATTTTTCTTCTGAATTATTGATGCCAGCATTTTAAGAGCCACAATCAATAACACCAGATTTTCAATCTGCCCTATAGTCCCTCTTTTTTCCTATTAATATGTCAGGTTTTGGACCACCAATGAGTTAGCCAGTTTGCGGCTTCTGCATAGTAGGAAAGATGGCAATGTCCTTCAGAACAATGGGTTCCAAGGACAGCGCTCCAGATACCATGAATCCCTGGCATTGCATGGCATGGTTTGTGGTGAAGCCTTCCTAAACTATTAAAACACAACAATTTTGTATCTATTTACAAAAAGTATTTATCAGAAGTTGTGTAAAGTTAGTGTTTTTGTGTGATTAGCTTACACTCACAGCTTGCCTATTAAAGAACTCGCAGTAGTCCTCAATTTATGACCAGTCACTTAACCATTAAAGTTACAACAGACCTCCCCAAAACTACTTACAACCTATTTTTTAAGTTACGAATGCCCCCACACAACATGGTCATATGATTGCATATCTGGTTGCTTGGCAACTGACTACTTTTACAACTGTCTGCAGTGTCCTGTGACCACAGGAATGTGATTTGCAATGTGTTTTGCTGATTTCTGGTATTTACTTTCGGTTTCTGGCAAAAAATACACACCTTGGGGAAAATTGATTCATTTAACAACCATGGCATTCACTTAATGATTATGCCATTCACGTAATGACCATCAAAAATTTTTTTTATTATTTTTGGTCCAATCAAGTGATTTCTTGACTTTTAACTTCTACTACCTATGACTGTAATTCCAGACTTAATTACGGTCATAAATCAAAGATTACCTGTATAGCTTTTCAGCAGCTATTATAAGCAATGACTATCTAACAAGCTAAACTTCCTTTTAGTAATTTAGACCTCTTTCATTTCCATCCAATATAAAAAAAATGCAGTGAGAAAATTGATTGTTCAATAATCTGGCAATAACAATTGTACTATATTTTCTCTGAATTAATAGATTGGTAGAGAAAAAGACATTGGGAAGATCTGGAAAAAGTTTTTTGTATAATAAAGTCTCTTTTGCTTATAATGATTACAGTAAAGATAAAGTTTACGGTGTATTGTTTCCCAGAGTAGTGCCTTCCAGATGAAATACAACTTCCATTATTTTCTGATAGTATGATTATATCATGTCAGCCCTGTAAACTACACTGTATAAAGTTTTCAAGCTATATTTAAAATAATGAACACAAAGAAATCAGCCATCAGACATGATAATTTTAAAAAAAATCAATGAGAGAACGTTTTACTAGCCCAGAACACTTCCTTGTTGCTGACTTCAAGATGGTCATTCTTTAGGGGGGAAAAAACACATAAGACACATTATGTAGCTGAACTCAATTTATTAAGAAAAACAGAATAACAGAGTTGGAAGGGATTTGATAATTGTTCCACTGATTAATTGTTCTAACTGTCAGGAAATTTCTCCTTAGTTCTAGATTGCTTCTCTCCTTGATTAGTTCCACCCATTGCTTCTTGTCCTGCCCTCGGGTGCTTTGGAGAATAGCTTGACTCCCTCTTCTTTGTGGCAACCCCT
>JANHZT010007643.1:18284-31142 GCA_032468215.1 Stegonotus admiraltiensis | reverse complement strand
ATCTGGGAGTTGAAGTCCACAGGGTGTGAAAGAGCCAAGTTTGCCTACCACTGCACTAGACCAATGTTTCTCAACTTCATAATGTTAAGATGTGTGTTGAACTATACACATTTAAAAATTGTTGAGATTGAGAAACACTGCAATAGACAGTTCTTCTCATTACTTGGCAAAACTCAATTTCACCTGATTTGGAAATTGTACATGGTCAATCTATTTCTCTGCTTAGGAAATATTTCTAAAAGGATGATCCAGCGGGTCGTGGGTTATCTAATTTGCTTTAAAACCCTATTGCAAAGAGTTTAAAGAATCAGATGTGAATAAATTAATCTCCTTTGGAATGTCCATGGTTTACCTTCTGAAATTTGCAATTGCTTCTCTAAATAAAGGCACCACCTGTCCTTTTGCTGAAGTTAGCAGGACGTGCAGGTCCACACTGTGTTTAATTAATTATAGTCTGATTCAAGAAGGAAACTTCTGGAAGTTCTTTTTAGAAAACTGGCTGTGGGGTGGGGGACAGATTCAAGAAGCTGTGAATGTTGTTCCTGAACTTGTCACTAACTTTATGTGTCTGGGTAAAAAAAAAACAGTTATAGAATATCTGTCTAGGTATAATGGAGCAGTAAATAGTTTTGACTTTTTGCTTTTCAGACTTTCTAACTGTATTTCAACCTGACAATTCTAAATATGTCAAATTGCCATTCCTTTCACTCCCAACTATCCTAATCTACATAAATTAAAGTTATTGGTAACTCAGTATGATGAAGTCCAACACAACTGCATAAAATCAAGTTAGAAAAGACTGATCTGCAGCCATGGATGTCTGTAATTACAGAGGCATATGAACCAACTCATATAGTGTAGTGGTGTCATAAAGATGCATGAGAAAAGAGAATGGAGCTCTGCAGAGGGATTTTTATCCCTTTCTAGAAATGCAAATTTTCTATATCTTCTGCTGTGCTATAAAAAATGTGCATGTCAGAATAAATGGAAGGGTGGATACTTTTGCACTTCTAGGTCCAAATTTGTGTGTCCATGCTTTATAGAAAATTCAAATTCTCTCATCACCTGTTCTGAAAAACCGTACTATAACTCTCATCATTCTCAAAAAGAATAGCTGTAAGCATGCTGGTTTGGGATGATGGTGAGTACAATGCAACTCCTCTCAGGGCATCAGGTTGGGCGATGTTGCCATGTGCACATAATGAACAACTGCATTCATTTTGTTATAAAACTTATCTAAGAAACCCTGAAGATAAAGTCTGGCTTAGTCCACACCAACTAGTTTCCACTAGTTAAATCAACTGGAAGGTGACTGGAAGTTCTTCTCCAGCAGACAAATGTCTGGAAAATTCCAATGTCAAAATAACCAATAGGATTCTGGGGGAAAAACTATGACCAAGATGTGCATAAAGATATAATAGCACAAAACCCAATGCTAAGGGAAGAATATAGAGGCAAAGAGGAGATCTTATTGTCCCAGTAAAACATAATCTGTTCTCATGGAACTTCTTTTAGGTAAAGAGGCTGCTTTTTTAAACTAAAAGCAGGAACTGGGAATCATGACACCTTCAGATACATTGAAATTGATTATCCAGTCAAAACTGAGGAGGCTGAGGAGAAATCCAGGATTCCCTTAATTACGAAAGTCTTTCAGAAACTGAAGTAACATTCCAAAAGAAATTGATGCCAATAGTACAAAAAGTCACATAGAATCTAAATTCATACAGGTATTAATGGGCAAGCAAAATATAAATGGCCTAGAACCTTCTCATTTACGCAATTGTTTGGTACTAAATTGCTTCTTTAATTTTATTTAAAGATTTTAGATCATGTCCATAATAAGCAATTTTCTAAATCACAGGCAGGAACGTAAAAGCACACCACCATTAGAGAAAATGTATGCACTAATTCTTTATTTACCCCATATCTTATTCCTGTGCTAAAGAAAATCAGTAGATTCACTTAATTATGTAGAGACTATACATTCTATAATGTCTCTAGCCCTCCAGTAAGAGAACCAGTGAGGACTCCCATTCTTTGCCTATGTCCTAAAAAAAAGATGCTTTCCTGATCTTTCTGAAAAAAAGAAAAGAAAAAGAGGACAAAATGAAACAGGGAAGGGTATAGAGAACTCAGCAAACTTTCAGCAATGTATACAGATTTGCCTCCTACTAATTAACATATATTATAGAAAACTCCCTCTGGACAGTCAGTCCAACTACTCTAACAAAATGAAAACATACATATAAAAAACCATTATTTTCACCATATACTTCACCTATTCCTATACAGTCCATTTATCCTTAAACATACATACCATACCAGAAATATTTTTCACATGTGCATGAACACAAGCAAAAAAGGACCAATTTGGCATGCCTATTCACATACCGGGTACAGGGTTAGAGAAGATACTGACACCAAGTACAGCCCTAAAAGTTTGTCACGACCGGTGCCTATTTGACGGACCTGCCTGCTTTGAAATTTTGTTTACTCCAATCTCATTTCAATCCTCAAATGAACACTGAATAGCAAGAAAACACCATAGCTTCCATTTCTCTCATCCAAGACTAGCTTTGCTGCTTCTTCCCTGAGTATGCATCCAAAAGCATGTCCTTGGCTGCTTCCACCCCATATGGGCTCTGCTCTGTGCCCCATTTCTATATCCTTTAGCATCCATTTAAAGTCCTCCAGCAGAACCTCTTCAAGTATCGTCACTATGTAATAAAATATTTAACTACTCATTATTCTGATTAGAATGATCACTTTCACTAAGTAAAGCAGACTCTGATACCAGCCCTGGAAGTATGGAATTACTTCCCTCTCCCTCCCACTTTCCCTGTACATTACCTTCCAAGGAGACAGGCTCAAAGAGCCCAAATTGCTCCAGCACTTTAATGAAGAGGACCAGAACCACCAAAACAGCGATCATCTCCAGACCTTCCAGGTTCATGGTGAGAAGGACTCATGGCATCCAGCCCCCAGCCCAACACAATCTATTCCCTCACCCCAAGTTAGTTAGGGCTACCCACACGGTTGTGGATTCTTGCATCCTATGCCTCTGCTTTCAATCCTGCTGTGCAAGATCACTCTGCATCAGAATCTGTACTAGGGCATCTCTGGCCCTCCCCAAAGGACTTTGCCTAAGGAAGTCACAGAGGAGGAGAAGGAGAGGGAGTTTGCCCTTATTCGCTCAGAGGCTTGGACTCTAAGCTACATTTGCTTGGCTTACAAAGAAGAAAAAAGGCGGGAGGGAGGGTGGCAGACCAAAGAAAGCTTATAAGAACAGAAGGGAAGCAAGATGTGCAGCAGGGAGCCCTGCCCTCCCATCCCATTCCAATGACACCAACTAAATCGATTTGCTTAATGCAGTTGCTAAGGAGATGGGAGAGTTAAGAGGATCTTGGCTTACACTCAGGGAGGTGGAGTATAATTGGGGAGGGAGTGTTATGCAGAGTCCCTCCCTTGTGTGACACCTCAGTATATCAAATCCCAGCCCTCCACTGAGAAGAGACTTGGGCCTAGATTGACTGCTCCGGTACAACTCCTGGGGCAAACTTTCAGAACAGTCTCAGCACTCTGCTTGTCATCCATAATTCCTTCATACCCAACCTACCCAGACACCGATATCTTATTACATGTGGCCTCTTCCCAATCTTTCTTCCTGTTGTTCTTTTGGACAAATTCTCCATTATTTCAAGTATTTTTGCTATCTCACCTGGGGGAGAGACAACAATACTACTAATTCAAACTAGTTAAAATAAAATAAAATAAAATCCATCAAAGTCAACGTATCAGTGATAAACACAGGAAACCCCAGCAGACTTTTTAAAAAGAACTGGCCTCTATGGAAATACTGCAGATTTCAGGGTTTCCTCTTCAAAAATGTTTCATTAGCAGTTAAAGGGTTAACTGACTGGGGGAAGATGTTATAAATGGCAATAGGGAGATATATTTCTTCATGTTGCTTCAGCTGCTATCTGTAAATTAATATACAAAATACACAATACCAAAAATTTAAAAGCTGCCACTTGTGCAGCATGGTAAAAGGAAATTGCCAAAAATTTTAAAAAATAATAGCATTTGTCAATTCTTTAAGCACAAAATGTGCCAGACATTTGTAAGATTCCCTTCTTGTTCACCTGCCAAATACTTCTATTTCAATTTTCTACAGCATGATAGAAAAAACAAATGTCGTTGTTATTGTATGGCTACAGATGTACTGAAGTGTCTGCCATCCCAAGATTTTCTAATTACCAGCCTAACTGACACCTGATTCGGTATGCTGAAGGGTCTGCCTGCACCAAAGTCAAGAAAAATGCCAGGCCTGGTGCCAGGATTCAGAAAAAGGAGGAGGCTCTACCCAGACTATGCACATCACTCAGATATACATAGCCCAGGGGAAGCTGCCAGGCTGGCATTGGCGTCAGCTCTGCAGGCAGAAGAAACTTAAAACAAGAGCCCCAACTCTGGAAGGCAAGAAGAAGACAGTGGTGCCCCACATCACAAAAGCTGACTTCCGTTGGTTATTATCTCTTGAATAGTTTTACTCTCTGGTTACTAACACATTACAAAAAACACAAAAATAGGAGGAAGAGGAGGAGTGAAGATGCTGGCCTAGAAACAGGGAGATTGTGAGTTCTAGTCCCATCATAGGCATGATGAGAGTCAGCTTGGTGACTGGGCTAGTCACTCTCTCTCAGCCCAACCTACCTCACATAGGAAGAGGAAAGAGTATTAGGTACACGTTCATATCCTTGAATTACCTATAAAGTAATAAAGACTGGATTTTCAAAAATCATTTAAAATGCCTTTAAACATTGGAAAAATGAGTGACCCGGTAGGTAGGTAGGTAGGTAGGTAGGTAGGCAGATCTTCAGTTTGTTTTTTGCCACATTTTTAGATGTTCCAATATCAAGAATTGGATGTTACATTGACAAGGATGGCTGATGAAGCCAAAGGAAAACCATATGTGAAAAACATAAACTGAGATATAGTAAATCTTAAATATATGCAGAATAATTATAATAACCATACCTGTATGGAAGATGCAGCAGATAGCCTGTTAGAATAAGTAAAATAGGAATGTAAACCTGGAGCATCAGTAGTTATAAAACTTAAGTTTGAAGAAGTAGGCCTTTTTGCCCAGAAGATGAATACTGAATTGGTACTAAAAGATGTCTACCTAGTGCACAATAGCAGTGCAAACATGTCTTTACTACAATAAAGCAGTTTGTTTTCTGTTCCTTTGCAACACTTGTTAGGTTATTTAATTTTAATCCTATGTAGTGACATAAGGTACACGATATAACTATAAAACATCTACAGTAATTCTAATCATAAAACCAAATGAAAACAGGGACTTCTTACATAAAGTAAAAATAAAAATGCTGCCTACCTGCTACATTTTTCATGAATTGCAATTTCCAAATACTTTTAAAGAGTTGCTCCATTTATAACTTATTCTGGTAATCAAGAAAGGATGTAAAGAAAGCATGAAACTTGATGGAGTCTTAATAGTTTCAATTAAGGCAAACTTATACAGTTGATTCTGAGTCTTTGTATCTTCCGCCCCACCCAGCTGCTTTTTCTGTGGATTTCTTGGTATTCTCTGAGGTTGGTTGTTTGCTTGCAAATGTTTTGTTACCAGACTAGGTAACATCTTCAGTGATAGAAATGAGTGGGGTTTGCTCTCTGTTTATATACTGCAACCTGCTGTTAGTGTTGATGGGGTGCTGCTTTCTCCTTGGTAGTTCCTTGATTAGGCTGTTGTTTACTGCTTGAGCTATGTATGTTCTCCGCTATTTCTTTTCCTGTACCAGTTTTGGCTAAGGTCCAGGGAGATGTAGAAGATGGCATGAACAGCAAGAGTCAATGTTGCAGCACAGAAAGATCATTGCCCATGCATTTTAGTCCCTTCTGTCCTATCTGACTTTTGCCATCTTCTTGTTCCCACTGCTGACCAAGCACGCTCAGCCTGGTCCTTTGTGAGGCAGCTGCCGGCCACAGGAGGCTTTCTTCCCCATGAAGATGACCTCACATGACCAGCAGTTGCTTTGCAAAGGGCCAGGGCAGGCACGCCTGTCAGCAGCAGGAGCAATAACACAGCAAAATTCAGCTGGGGTGGCTGAACACAGGGTGGTGAGGATGACTGGGACTGGCTGGGGCTTTCCAAGGTGGATGTGGCTTTGTGCCATGCTGCTGGGGCTGGCTGAGGCTTTCTGAAGAGGCTGCAGCTTTGTTCCATGCTGTTGGAATGGTTGGAGCTTCCCACAGCAGCTGCGTGTTTTGTGCCATTGCTGTTGGGGAAGGCTGAAGTTTCCAGGGTTGGCTGTGGTTTTGCACCACACTGCTGGGGTGGGCTGAGATTTCTTGGGGCAGCTGCAGCTATGTATCATGTTGCTGGGGTAGGCTGGGGCTTCCCAGAGTGACTGCAATTTTGCACCCTGCTGCTAGGACAGCAGGGGCTTCTTGGGGTGACCACAGTTTTGCACTGTGCTACAACTTAGGGGCTTTTTATACCTCCAGATTAGCAGCACACCAAGAAACAATTGATCCTCAGCAAGCAAACAGCTCCAGAGCCATGCAGGAAGAGATGACGGGGAGGGGGTAGAATAGGCAGTTTGGGGGATTTCAAAAGTAAACAGTCCCTTATCTTTCTCAGGACTGAGAGAGGCCAATCTGGAAATGGCTTGGATTGGGGTGAGTTCTTGCCTAAATAGTGGTAGAATTGGGTTAACAATGGGCAACAGGAAGTGCTAGGATTGTTGTCACTAAGTGATGTGATTACATGACATTGCACTTTAACACTGCATCACCTAGCAATGGAAATGTGGATCCCAATTGTGGTCATAAGTTAAGGACTACCTGTAGAGGAAGGGATTACAGAAGAAGATCTAAAAAGTTGAATGTTCTATGTTCCACAGACAAAAGAAATTTAGACATAATGGCTGCATTCAAACAACAAAGAACGCCAGTTTGGTCTATGGTTAAGGCACCAGGCTACAAACCCTTAAGCATGAAAGCTGGGCCAAGTGATTTTTGGATCAGTCACTGTCTTTCAGAATAACTCGCCTCATAGGATTCTTCCAGGGAAAATAGGGGGAAGAAGGTGTATTGGGTATGTTTACCATCTTGAATTATTTATGGAAGTAATAAAGGTTGGATAAAAATAAAATTTAAAAAATCCTGGTCATGAAATTAATCCATTTTTTAGATTCACGAAACACATTGAAAATAACTAACCAGATATGCCAAATTTGTAGAACAATTAAAGTGTTAACTATAAATTAAAACAAAAATCTAGCAATAGCATTAATCAAATTTAGCATATTGTACAAATGTAGCTGCTAGGGCATCCTTTGGTCCAGAAATGCCTGAGCAACTTGTGATATATTATTGCAACACTGTCTATCCTGACAGGTTATCCCATGGTTACTGATTGCTGTTTGTTGGAGTCAAGATCTAAACATTAATAAGCTAGCTCTTAATGTTTCATTCTTCAGCTATTTATACTATCAATATCATATCTGGATTCTTTACCAGGGAAACAGGTACATACTGATATATCTATAGCAGAGTGGCCTCTTGTGGCCATCTGGCATAGCCAGATGCAAAATGAGCAACAAGAATTAGTGTTTTGGAAAAAAGATAACTGCCTAAAATAGAAAAGGAAGGTAATTGCCATCCATCCACACCATATCATTTATTCCTCCACATTTTTTATTCAGGCTACAGTTTTATACTATTTATCTATCCTGACAGAAGTGGAAAAACTAGAAAGCCTGCTTTCTTCTCAGTAGGTATGCATAAGAATTAATGCCTGTAAATCCAGACTGCAATTCAAAACTCAGTTACTCAAAAGTAGGCAGAGGTGAATTCTAAGTAGACCTGTGGATGATTGGGCTAGTGCTAGAATTTCATTGCAGTTGTGTTATGAGAATAAAGAAGCAAGCAACTGGTGATTTTCTGTTTTCAAAAATATAAAACGCAGCCATTTATCTAGTACCAGCAGGCTTACAGGTGTTATTCAAGGTGCTGGCTGTCACCTCATGGCCTAAGGACCAGTTATCTAAGGGACCGTGTGTTTCCATAGTTTCTGCCTGACCTGCATGATCAGGCAGAGTTGGCATGTACCTGGTACCATCTGTTAAACAGTGTCATCTGATAGGATCTAGGAAGCATGTCTCTTCTCTTCCAGCACCTGTCCTCTGGAAAAAATTTCCTCTGAGTTCCATCTGGCTACCACCCTGTTCACGTTTAGCTCTGCCTCAGGACTTTGATTACATTGAACGGTGGATTCTGTATACTGTACTGTTTTTAGAATGGATGATTGCTTTTCTTCCCAACATCCATGTTCATATTTTTGGTAATGATTTCATTATTTCTACCATTCAGAATGGTTCTATAGTTGGACAGCCTTATAAAATACATACAACTTCTGATGTTATGAAATTACCTTGGAGCTCTTCTAGTGCAGCTTCCTGCTTTGAGTAGGTATTTTTATACTATCCTAAACAAATAGCTATCCAAACTTTGCTTGAAAACCTGCAATGATTGAGGACTCAAAACTCCAGCAGGTAGGCTGTCCACTGTTCAATAGATCTTGCAGCCAGGAAATTCTTCCTTATTTTAAGTTTGGATCTCTGTCTGTAAAGCTTCTACCCATGATTCTTGTCCTCAGGAATTATGGAGAATGGTCTATACCTTCTACCTTGTGACAGTCCTTCAAGTATTTGAAAATTACTATCACATCTCTCCTTAGCCTTTAGGCTAGGTATATTTAGTTTCTTAAACAGTTCTTCATAGGAGCCTCCAAACCCCTCACAATCTTTCATCATGTTTTATTATATTTTCATGACCAGATCTGGAACCCTGTATTCCGTATGTTAGTTAGTTCCATAACTGAGGCTTAAAATTTAAGGAATAATAATTGTGCTGTGCAAGTCTTGTTGATGGGACAATTGAAAGAGACTTAGAGGCAGTGTCTCGCCCCCAAATAGCAGAGGTCCTCTTGGCCTAGCCCTGCTATTAGCACAGGCACAGGATGCAGAAAGAAATTCAGAATTATATATGAGAAGTATCCCATCAAACAGTCACATAACCTTTTGTACATGATTCATCCATTCTACACTCCCAGCAGGAGAAACTTTGGCAAAATATTGCACAGAATATACAAGGAAGGCATAAAGAAGGTATCAACATGAAATTACTTGTATCAAACAGCAGGACCTACAACCAAAATTGAGCCCAAAATTTATATTGCTAAGTGAGACATTTGTTATCATTGTCTCAGTTATATTTATTAAAATTAAGTGAATTTTGCCCCATTTTACAACCTTTCTTGCCACAGTTGTTAAGTGAATCACTGCAGGAGTTAAGTTAGTAACATGGTTGTTGAATCTGGCTTTCCCGTTGATTTTGCTTGTCAAAAGGTTGCAAAAGGGGATCACATGACCTTGGGACACTGGGACCGTCATAAATATCAGTCAGTTGTCAAGTATCTGAATTTTGATCAGGTGACTATGGGGAAGCTAATGGTCATAAGTGTGAAAACTGGACATAAATCAGTTTTTTCAGTGCCATTGTAACTTTGAATGGTCATTAAGTGAATAATTGTAAGTTGAGGACTACCTTTACAATACCCTCTACTCAGTGGTGAAATCCTCTGCGGGTTGCCACCGGTTTGCTGCGTGCGCATGCGCACTGTGCACCAGACACATGCTGCACATGCATGTGCCGTGCACACCAAATGCGTGCTTTGTGCAGGAAAAGGAGCCTCTTGAAGGTAAGTAGAACAGCGTGGGTGGGGGGAATAGCTGTGCCGCGTGATTTAGTTTCGCTAGAAAGCAGGATTTCCTGCTTTCTAGCAAATATAAATCGTATGGCACAGCTGATCATTGGAAATACCAGTTCAGATGAACTGGTAGCTTTTTTTTACTACTGAACTTTTATTACTACCAATTCACCCGAACTGGTTCGAACCAGTAGCATTTCACCCCTGCCTCTACTGGCCTAAAAAGAGAGTCACTTTAAAAGAGCATTACAAAGTACAGCAGGTACCTAAACTAGGCTGATTCTTTAGCCATGATGTCCACAAGGAAATCTGAAGTTTTGAACCAGTTACTTAATGAACTAGACTAATTTAGAATCAGATTTAATATTCAACACCCAATAATGGACCAGGTCTTGAACCATCCTCTGCAAAGATGAATTTCCCATAGCTACTCATATCCCCAGCCAGACAAGAACAAAAAATGGACGATTTTAAGACTTCAGAATTAATGAACCTCTCTTAAGAGCAGATTCAGCTTTGAAACATTTTAAAAACTTTGATTGCAAACGTTTGCTGCAATAATAGCTATTCTAGTAGGAATAGTTAATAGTTAATTTGATCTGTACTACTTTCAAAAAGTTTATTTTGTATCTTCCCACCCCACAGCCAAATTACTCATACTGTTCTAAGCACTTCTTAAAAGTTTTCATACCATAATTGTAGCTTCTTTAGGGCCCTTGGACATAGCAGAGCAATCACCAATCTGCTTGCAGAATGAGAATTCTGTAACTTTGGTTTGCTAATAATATAATACTATTTAATAAACTACATATATTCCACAAAAATTTTAATATAATCTAATTGAATACATCGGTTTTTAATATAAGCTCCTGTAGTTATCAATAAAATTAATTTAAGTCTTTAGCCACCCATAAAAGTATGATTTTACCACTGTTATAATGATTCTAGGAAAGTTAAAGCATTTAAGATAATAAAATACTTTTTATAATTTCTTTCTGAATATAAATAAGTTCCAAAATTTATCAATGTTTCTTTTCTCCATTTTAAAGCTTATTATGTTCAAAAATTATGCAAAAAGATTATGTTTCAAAGAAAGGTCTTGGATTGTGATTAAAAATAGTTAAACATTTCAACTTCCATTAATATAACGGTATGTGGGAATGATCTTGAGAGACAGGGGAAAGAGATGCTGCCTAGGGAATGATTAGATAAGAGGATGCACAGCCCAGAGCTACATAATGGGCAGAAAGGCACTTCCCTAACTTCTAGGCTGAAAAAGAGACAGCAGGATATTTGTACTATCAGACTCTAGTCTGATTCTATTAATGTAGCCTTACAATAATGTAGAATTAGCTCATCTGGTCAGTTTCCTTTCTGGACTATCTAAGAAGGCTGACAATTATACAGTACTGTACAGTATGCAGCAGATGAAGTGTCCAGGGTGCTGAAACTGCTGCTCTAACCTGTTCCAAGGACAACATTCAGTACTTTGATAACGCAGCTACCTGAATAATAGACAGTATTAAGTTGAAAGAAGTTGCATTTATTTTATACCCTCTAAAAATTCACCTCCTCTTGTGAAAGACATGACACTGCAGGAGACACAAACATCAGCACAAACATTTTCAACTCCAATGGACTAGAAACCAGGGTGCATTAGTGGTAATAAGGACACACTTCTTTCTCTCTCTCCCTCCTTTCATTCAGATTTAGTGCAATAGGATATTTTGGTCTGACTGGTGTAACCATCAAATCATGCCTGGTAGGATATATATAAAGTCATGTTCACCATGAGTTTCCTGATTAAATTGCAATTGCATAGGAAGGAAAACAGAAGTAGTCCAGAAATGAGATCACAACTGCAATACACAGGGCTGAAAAGTTTTATTTATACACTTGTTAGATGTATATCTTCTTTGAGGATATCAATGTAGCATACATACCATTCTTCTTCCAATATGTACCCAGAGCAACCGTATGAAATACAATAGGTCAGACTGCGAATAAGTGACTGACTCAAAGTCAAAATAAAAAGGCTATTAAAGAGGAAACTTTGTTTCAGAAGAAAAATTTGTTTTTCATACTACAAGTTAAAATGCACAAAATTGTCACCATAGTATCAATATTAATTGTGTTCACACTGGCATCTTATTCATGAGCTATGCTATAGCCTTACCCACATATAAAACCTTAGTAGATAAATCTACTGTATCATATTGATGCATATAAGTAAAGTTCCTGATGTTAAGTGAAAGCTAAGCAGAATTTTTTCATTTAACAAAATAATACCACATTTATCTCACTGCCCACTACTTCAAAATCTATATTTAAATCATGTGTATAAAGCAGTTGGAGACGTATGTGTGTTAAATTTCATATTCCTATTTTCAGGTATAATTAGTAATCTCATGAGTCAAGTGCCTGTAGAAACTGTCAAGACAGTCTTATAAAACTGGAAATTAGAACAAAAGACTGCACAAGGAAGACATTTCTTAATTAGCATTCATTAGGAACTAGATTTGAACAGCCACTGAATTTACAGTAAACAGAGACAATAAAAAGAACATATCTGATAAGCTCAGATTTTGCAGTTTTTTACTCAGTTCTACTTTCAAGGTGGCTTCATTTTGATTATGGAAATGACCATAATTACCATAATATAAAATTGAGCACATGTTTTTATGCTGCTTGATCTTTACATATGAGGATTTAGCTGATTCTAATTATTAAGTTGGAATTGATGGCAATATAAACACAGTGGACAAGCTATCAGTAGAGGCATCAAGAAATATTTTATATTGGCCATGCTGACTGCAAATTCTGGGAACTGTAGTTCTAGTGTTATCTAGAGTGTTATCTAATTGGGAAAGCCTGGTATAGATTGATTGATTGATTGATTGATTGATTTAATTTTAATTTATATGCCGCCCTTCTCCGGAGACTCAGGGCGGCTTACAATGCGTTAAGCCTTCATACTTTTGTATATTTATACAAAGTCAGTTTATTGCCCCCACAACCGGGTCCTCATTTTACCTACCTTTGAAAGGATGGAAGGCTGAGTC
>JANHZT010007641.1:0-13792 GCA_032468215.1 Stegonotus admiraltiensis | reverse complement strand
GATTTGAACTTGCAGTAATTGCAGGCAGCTGGCTTTACTTTAACAGCACTTTAGCCACTGCGCTACCAAGGCTCTTTCAAGGCTTATCTTCCCTGACTCTTGGCAGTAATGTGGCTTTCTCTTTATATAAGTTGGGGATCAACTTGAAGTATTCACCCCCACCCATTCAGAAATTTCCCCCTTCCACATAAAATACAATAAAAAGACAATTCTTTATAACAATAGGAAAATATTCCATCTAGTCTGTTCCTAGCTATTTGCTAGCAGGTCAGGTGATAGATGTTAAAATTACAATCTAGATGTTAAAATTACAATGATAGATAAGAAATTTACAATTTTTATGTAAATTATAATAATATGTACTACCATAGTAACAACTTATAGGCTATTGACTCCTTGAAAGCTAACATAATAACAGACAAATTGTGTTCTCCAAGAGCCTCACCTGTGTCTTTTTGGTAGGACCAATACTTTAGAAAGCATTCCACTGTTCAGTTACCAAATCTTACTTTCATGCATTATCCTGCTCATTGTATTGCCTGACGCATATCATTTTATCCTAGGGCACAGCAGGGCCAGCCTTTCCCCAACATGCTCTGAAGTCTGAGAGTCTACTCTGCAAAAGAAACAGAGGCAGAACAGTCGTCTCCGAGATACTGCTGCATATCGCACTTTTCACTTTTCAGTGAGCTATGAATACAATTTCATCAGTTGTCTTTGTTGCTCATTACAATGAAGAAGGAGCAAAAGAACACAGGCACAAGGGTGAAATAATGAAATACCTACAATTTGCTGTAGGAAAAGTGATGGTTGTTAGAGGTAATCAAACAAAGTAATTCTTTTCTTTTGCTTCTTGAACATAAAATCTCTATGTTTTATAACTTATCCCCTTCCTTTTTACTGGGTATTTCAACTGTACTACTTCACCTCTCACTACCAACGTTATCATATGCAGTTCAGTTAGAGTAGCTTTAGTGCTACAGGTTTGGAGATGAATGATAAATTCCTAAACTAGTGTTATCTGCTCCCCAGATTCCCAGCTACAACTTCCCAAATATTCCCATGCCACAAAGATATAAAACGTAAAGGAAAAATGCATTTAGAATTGTGCATTTGAGAGCAAAGAACTTAAACATAAGCACCACAATTAAGATGGAAGTGGTTTATGGAAAAAGGCATGCAAAGGTGATGTGTACCAAAAATCTAAAGAAACTGGCTTCTTCCACTTTGTAACACTACATGATGTGCTAGGCTTCTGGTCCCAGCCATCATGTTGCCATGAATATTATGATATCATTTGGGTAATGATGTCAGGATTTGTATGCTGTCACTTGGCACCCCTCTCCTCTAGGCTGTTGCCATGGCACTGTAGCGAAGTTAAAATCTACCTTCTATGTTACTCTTTTGTGAATTAAAGAAAAATGGCCTCTCTTTTCCCCTTGGCTGGTGGACTGAATATTGTATTATATATATTTAAATATGTCTCAGATTTTAATTAACGTTGAACTGAAATGTTGGGGTTATTTTACTTGAATAGCTTAAAGAGTGCAATTGAAAGTAACATTAAAAAATCAAGGCTAGCCTCATTAGCCCATTGTTATTTTGAAAGACATATAAAAATCCTTAATATTTTCAGCTGCAGGGGAAAAAATAACACAACTGGTTAGCTATGAAAAATTATTTCTAGGGCATTTAAAGAAGGCATGATAGTTCTCGGAACTCCAATTTGATCTCTCTTACTACAGGTAACATTAGACCAGTTTGTTATCAAAGGAACAGATTCCAAGCCATTCCTTCCCTTTTATGATATATCTTCAACATTTTTTCAGTAATTGTTTTTTCTATAGACAGCTGCACTGAAATTTAGACTTGGTTTCACAGGCTGAAAATGGTTTGGCAAAATTAACGTAGCGTTTCAACCTTTGATTAGCATACTTAAAGCCCCTACTGACAGTATATGTAGGTTTTTATTATTGCTTGAGTTTGCTATTTTTTTTGCTCCTTTGTTTCAATTATGAGGTTATTTTCCCTGTTTTTCTTTTATTGGAGTTTGTGAGTGGCACAGAATCACACTAGAAGTCAGGCAATGTACACATTTTAACAATACTAATACACTATGCTGGTTACCACCTTTTAAAGCCTTACATGGGACGAAGTTATAACAAAGAGTATGTGCAGATACTCTTCCTGAGAGTATCTGCACATTCCTCCAGATCAGAGAGTGTGGATATGCTTCAGGCCCTTCCCTTAAATCTTACTATCTAGTGGGACCCACTTTCAAAGCAGCTCCTGCATTGTGGAACATACCGTACTTCCCTTTAAGATCTGGTAAGACTACCCTCTTAATCTTTCAGAAAGCTATAAAAAGCTGTAAGCTTAGACTCTGGGGGTGAATGATGCAGATGATGGATTAGGTACATAATTTTTCTTAGCTTTTGTTTAACCATTTTTATTGTTTGTGATGTGACAGCCATATGAATATTATAAATAAATAAATCTCTTTTAAATTTAAAAAGATTCATTCTTTAAGTTCTGAACACACCTCCATCAACATCTTTGACTTGATTTCTTACATCTTTTCATCCATGTGATGAATAAAATATTGGGAAGCAGAAGTCTTATGATTGTTCTTTGTGGCATTATTCCTTGATACTTCTTTCCAATGTGATGAACATCCCTTGATGACCACTCTGAATATTGCTTTTGAGCCCTTTTTATAGTCATTTAATTTTCATGCCATCCAATTCACTCTTATCTAGCTTGCCACTGAGCAAGTCATGGAGTAGTTTCTCTAATTATTTGATGCTCAACATACATGATGTCTATAGCATTTCTATATTCTATTAAACAATTTATCTGAACTAGAATTATGAGTTAAGATACTTTTGGCATGATTTGTTCTAGACAAATCCATGCTGACCACTTGTAATGACTACATTCTTGTCAAAATGCTTATAGTATGTGTCTTTAGGATCTGTTGTACTAAATGGCTCACATCTTAATACATCTTCTTTTTATTCTGAATTTTTCTTTTTATTTATTGAGAAGATAACAGACATTTGTTCTCTAATCATCAGGGACTTCAATACTTCTCCAGAATTTCTCAAAGAGAATATATAGCTAGACTTATGATGTGATTTCTTTGATCCTGGAGATTTTAACTCATTCCAAGTAAATACGTATTCCCTGACCATGTTTCTATCTATCTCGGGTTTCAATCCCACTCCTTCAAAAATGGGAAAGACTATAGAGGAAACCAACACACACCCTATTTTTCACAAGATATTTGTGAAATATATAGATCTTTCTTAATTGGACAGTAGTTCTGCTGTTTCTTCATTATCTCTAACCATATTACCATCATGGAGCACCTCTATTTGTTCTTCTTCTTTTGAACATATATAACAAAGCCTTATTTTATTATTCTTAGCATTCTTCATTAAAATCACTTCAGCTGTCTGCAATCTTCTTTAATAAACTGGACTTCTATTTCCTTTATGTGATTTGTTTGTTATTCTCAGATCTTCCTGCATTTGTGTTGGGTTATGCATATGTTGTGTGTACGTATGTATTGGTTTCCTCTGCAGTCTTTCCCATTTTAAAAAAAACTTCATTGGAGTTATTTGTTTGCTTACGATATTTATATACTGGCCATATCATCACACTCCAAGTAGTGTAAAAAAAATTCCACTGGAAACAACTCTTTCAATAAAGCATCATAGCTACCACCATGCAGGGTAAAATAAATATTTATTCATTGTTCGTCTGCACTTTTCTGCATGATTTTTACCATTCTCATTTAATTTGATGGAAAGGTAACAGCATTTATTTACTTAGTGTTGGGAAAAAAATGCCTACTTAAATAAGGAGCCAAAGCAATTGGAGAAAGTATGTATTATTGGCATGCACAAATTACAGTGATCCCTGGGCTCCTCACCAAGCAATTGCAGAAGAATTGAAAACAAAGCAAGGTTACAGGTATTATACATTTTGTTTCACTACATAGGAAAGATTTAAAAAAATATGTTTTAAAATCACAGTATGATCCTTACCCTGGAATGATTTTGATAAGAAATAGGGGGTGGGGAGTGGGGAGACTTACTGTGATGCCTCTGCAATTGTTCACACTACAAGAATTCTATCCTGCTAGCTAACGTCATCCTGTTCTGTAAATTATAGTGATTATTGTATCCACATACTTACCTCTTTCATGCCATTCTGTTTACAGTGGAAGGAAGGACAGTTGTCTAAAAATAAATAAATAAATAAATAAATAAATGAATGAATGAATGAATGAATGAATGAATGAATGAATAAATAAATAAATAAATAAATAAATAAATAAATAAATAAATAAATATTGGTCTCCACTCTACAGCCACAATTCTAGCTTTTATTTCAAAGTGTAATTTTTATCACAGTCATCCTTTAAATCATGAATGTTTCATTTCTACGTATTAAGGAAGTTTAAATGAAATAATTAGGAAGTGAATTAAAATTTCGATGAAGTTATCTTAGGTGTGGAGACAGGATTCTTTCATTAATTTTAACAGACAAGCAACCATCTGACTGTTTTCAGTCTTTCATGTTATAATCATGTCTCTTGAAGTCTGTGGCTTCCTCTCCCCTCCCTTTATTTCAGTTAAATTCAAGAGAAAAATATCGCAAAAGTACTCATGTTGAACTTTTGTGAGATTAGGATGTGGGGGAAATTGCAAAGAGATGGATGAATAAAAGAAACAACAGCATTTGTACTTCCAGCTATCTCACTATTATAAAGTAGACTCAAAAATACCAACCAAACCAGTTTTAAAGAATTTTGGAGAAGAGGAAAAAATGTGGCTGACTTTGGTAGTCTACCCATATTAGCTGATGGATTCAATGAGATGGACTCCATATAAGACACTTGGTTCAAATGTATTCTAAGATGACCCATGTGTCCCATGGGTCAGACAATTTGTCTGATGAAAAAGTTTGGCACCTAAATGCCCAAGACTTTGTAAACTGTCACTTGGCCTAATACATGTATAACCTCTAAGGAGTTTGGATTGTTCCCTGCTGTAGACCAGGGTTTCTCAATATCAGCTACTTTAAGCTATATGGAGTTCAACTTACATAATTCTCTAGCCAATTGCTGAGGTTGAGACATACTTGTCAAAGTTCTGACTGATCAACCCAACCAAAGCAAGCAGGGCTGAGATGATCCAATCTCTTAATAAAGGTAACAGGTAAATTTTCCCCTCACACATATGTGCTAGTTGTTCCCGACTCTAGGGGGCAGTGCTCATCTCTGTTTCAAAGCCGGAGAGCCAGTGCTATCTGAAGACATCTCCATGGTCATGTGGCCGGCATGACTAAACTCCAAAGGCGTACGGGACACTGTTACCTTCCCACCAAAGGTGGTCCCTATTTTTCTACTTGCATTTTTTACATGCTTTCAAACTGCTAGGTTGGCAGAAGCAGGGAGAAGTAACGGGAGCTCAACCCATTATGCAGCACTAGGGATTTGAACTGCCAACCTGGCGACCTTTCTGATCGACAAGTTCAGTGTCTTAGCCACTGAGCCACCACGTCCCTCATCTCTTAATACAAAATCTCTTAATACAAAAGTTTACTGAGAATATCATTTTGGCATTGATGAGGGCAAAACTAGATCTGGCTGTTTCCCACACAAAGCCACATAGTCAAAGTTCAGGTTCTGTCTCCCCCCAATTAGAGCAGGTCACATTGTTCAATTGAGTCTCCTGGTATTGTTGTGAGAAAGTCTTTCTGGCTCTGATAAACACCTGCCAAAACATCCTTGGTTCTCACGCCTGGCATCTTGATATCTGAAACCTAAATTCTATCTCCCCCTTCCCTCCCTCCATAGTTTGTTGGCAAGCTGAGAAGTGATAATAGTTGCAACAGCAAAAAGCGGCTTTTGAAGCTTGACAATACTGCTTTAGGTCAACAAGACCCCTTCAAGTTTGGTTCAACTGCTAGTGACACCAGGGATATATTGATGCAATATTCTTGGCATGAATAAGGAGGTAGTTAGCTACTGACATCTTCTAAGATTCTTTTTCCCAATCCAGATATGAATCAATCCAACTGAGATTGAACTTTTGTGATCAGTCAAGATTAGCTAAGTGCTCCCACCTAGCTGGAAACAAAAAAAAAATCAATAACACCCAAACCCCAAATAAAAAATAAAATAAATCCAGCTTCCATTACATTTTAGGAGAAAACAAGAACCATTTAAGGAAGAACATTTCCTTTCCTTATGTAATTGCTCTGTGCCCCTTGTATGAAGAATACTCTTTTAGTGTCAAGTCCTACCTGAAGATTTTTTTCATCCAGTTATTGAAATTAGGAAGTAGACTTAAAAAAAAAAAAAACCCTGCCACCTCTCCTTTTTATGAAACTCATCCAATGAGTCATTGTCTTTAAGGCATGGATGCTCACATTTCAGAATTAGTTATTATTGATCTAATGTTCGAGAAAGTAAATTAGTAGAATAATATACAATCATATGTTTACTTCTCAATACCTTTGTGAAGTCAGGTAAAATAATGGTTTCTTTATTTACTTAAAATCCCTTTCCCCCTAGCTATAAAAGTGCTAGTAAGGAAAATGCTTTTTGATTACTGTACAGCATAGTGGCTGATATTTCAAACTGTAATGGAAGGTAGAAAGCCAGCATCATAGAGTGGTAATAAAAATGGCTAATATGTACATAAACCTTCTTCAAAACCAGCATAAGGGGCTGCAGATCCCAAGAAATACATTGAGTAGATGTCTTGACATGGGGGCGTGGAGGCATGTTATTTGTTTCTTATTGTATTGATTATATTGCAGTGATATCATATAAATCTGCTATACTCAGCAAAGACAGTTTTACTGCTCTGCTGTGGTGATTATTACAGAAAGCATAAATTGGGTCATAATTCTAAAGAATTGTGAAGAAACCAAAGTTGTTCCTTCAAAATGGTGTTTGTCAAATCTTCAAGAGGAGATCAATAATTTAGCATGTGCAGGTGTAGAAATGTTGTGGTGTTTATTATTGTTTTCACCAACACTGTCAAGAAAGGGAAGGAGTTTATATTATGTGCTTGCTCTCTTCCTCTCTTTCCCGTCTTCTGATTCTTACTAAACATGCAAGATTTAAACATATTCAGAAACTTTCTGAAGAGATGCTAGAATACTCATACATAATGCATTGCAGTTTACAACTCTGCCATTAATAATATTCCAAAGATGATTATACGCTGATATTAGACCCTGATAATGAATGAATAATTCTATTTTTGGTCCATGTCAGTTTCATAACTATCTTTTTTATACCTCTGGCTCAATTTTTGCATTAAATTGCTTTTTAAAAACATTTTTTTAAAATTGACCCAAATATTAGTATGACTTTAAATACTTTTTAATACAAATTCTGAGGTTGAGAAACAGTGCTATACACAATTTACAAGCTTAATCTTCCAGGGTTCTAAATCTTGCATGAAATTTTATGACTGAATCTCCCAGCCCATTGAAGAATGTGACAATATTGAAAGAAGTCAATGGAGGGGCCTGACGGAAAGAATCAGCTTAGCTTGCTTTTCTACCTGATGTGATGGTAATGGGGAAAAATGTACTTTATAAGGATGGTTTGTTAACAAAGACAACTATTAATGATGGAGACAAAAAAGACCATATTTCTTCTTAGAACTGAACCTGACTAGAGAATAGTGTAATCAGATATTTAGGAAGAAAGTAATCTCACTTTCTACTTGTTGTCAGTGTTAACTTTTAAATTCCTGCAATTGCAGTAACTTTCATTTGTTTTTTGTTTTTTTTACTACGAACAGTAATTTACATTCTTCCCATCTCCTGAAACCAGTATATATATTATCTTATATGTATATATTAAGTTGTGATTTCCCTACACTTCATATATTTTGTGAAAAAAATATTACCACTTGATACCAGCTTCTTGACATCACATCATTGTGAAATGCCTCATGTTTTTCAGAATTTCAATTGTCTCAGCTAGCTTAATTGTGTGGCTAGAGCTAGGAGAGATGCTGAATTTTATAGGACAAATTGTGCATTGCATACTCTCATAACAATCAAGATTCTGAATCAAATTATTTTGCTCATAGGCTAGGAAGAAATCAAGAAAGAGAGTTTTGGGGCTGTTATTATTTTTAACAGAAAGGGAATGATGGACTCAAATCCAATGGGGAAGTTTTCAGGTGCCACGTAGATTACAATGACTACCATGAAAGATTGCAAAATTGCATTCTATATGGGCAGCCTTATACAAATCACTGGCTCACTTCAGAAGCGTGTAAGGATTGAAGATTGATGTAGTATAAGAGGGTCATTGCAAATTTTTCAGTCTGGTGTCACTATTGAACCAAAATAAAAAGCTTGCCAGCCAAAGTCTCATTCAATCAGTACTTTTCCTCCACTGGCAAGGATGAATGAAATATCTCGCAGGTGGGAAAGCAACAAATCTTCTTCCCATATTTGGAAATCAGTGAGGGGATGTTTTGTCAGATTTCCCCAGGTAGCAGAGGATAAGGAAGCAGTAGGAACAAGAATGAGTGAATAGGCAGGTGAAGATTAGATTGACGGGCTCATTTGACAATTTTGTTGTGAGGTTAGGCTCTGGAGGCAGGTGTGAACATGCTGTGAACACCTGGTTTTTTTATTTTATGTCTGTCTTCAGCTTCAGGAAATTCTGCACACCACTGGCATGGAATAATGTTCTGTAATTCAATCTCCAAAGCACTGACAGTAGTACTCCTTTGGAGTAATGGCTTGAATGCCAATTCATAGAGGGTATTTACAGGCAACAGTCCTGAGAAGCACATTCTATCCACGGCCACTTTGAATGATTACCACAACTTTACAATTTCAGAGGTATGCCTGGCAAACAGCAGCCACTGGAATATACAGTAGTTGATTGGGCAGAATGGGGAAAATTGGGACATCTGCCACTCTACAGTTAAAGCATCCCTTTTTTCCCAGGGTATATACAAAGAGTAATAATGCAAAACCAATAGTTTGTGAGGCCGAGAATGAAGTTCTCTAAATCTAGCAGGAGGCAGGCAACCATTAAACTGTTGAACATACTTCAAACACCCATCTCTCCAAGGAGCTTCTGTTTTAGCACTCCGTTATTTTCATTTGTACACATGGGGGCAACTGAAAGGATTATTTCCAATGTATAGAGAAAACAGCTGGCAAAATGAAAACTAGTTTTAAGGGTCTATATGAAACTTTCAATGTGACTTTCCCATTATTAGATATGATACACACTGTTGAGTCCTTGGTGCATTTCAGTAACAGATCTCAAACTATTTTTGGCCTGTATTCTGACAGTTACTGAAATATATTGACTAGAACTTGCAAAACTTTGTTGAGGTAATTAAATTGAAAAGTGATCTGATGGACTCACTTTAATAACCTGATGTATGAAGCAATATTTCTAAATACAAATTGAACTGTTTCACTTTTCTAATTTTTCAGCAGTTTTTCTGGCAATGCACAATGTAACAATAGCAATAGCACTTAGACTTATATACCACTTCACAGTGCTTTAAAAAAATACCTCTCTAAGCAGTTTTACAGAGTTAGCATATTGTCCCCAACAATCTGGGTCTTCATTTTACCAACCTTGGAAGGATGGAAGGCTGAGTCAACCTTGAGCCTGGTGAGATTCGATCTACCAAACTGCTGGCAGCTGGTGATCAGCAGAAGTAGCCTGCAGTACTATACTCTAACCATTGTACTACCGTGGCTCTTGAATGTCCATGTGTATGTGGAAGCCACTTGTTTCCAACAGAAGATTCTGGTCAAAGCAAACTGTTCCTGTCTCACCTTATGTTCACACAGAGTGTTGAGGTGAATTGCACAGTTCTTGGTGCTAGAAGCATAGATTACACCCGCTTTGTGCAGACCTAACATTGATTAAAACCAGTGGATAGATTATCTATAAATAGTGTCCATTTCAATTTTCAATAATAATAATAATAATAATAATAATAATAATATAGCATTATTTATTACTACATGATCTGATGATGGGAATATTAAATTAGATCAATTGACTTGGGCTGTTTTCCAATTACAGATAGTCCTCACTTAACAACTGCCCTGTTTATCAATCATTTGAAGTTATCACATGGGAAAAAAGTAGCTTTATGACTGGTCCTTAGACTTATGACCATCATAGCATCCCCACAGTTGTGTGATTGAAATTTTGGTGTTTTTCAAACAGCTGGCATTTATGATTGCTGCAGTGTCATGCACATGGTCATGGAATGGAATGGAATGGAATATTAAGATTAACATTTATTTCAGCACAATGGCTTTAAGGGTTCACCGCAGTAACATTTTTAAGTATGCCACTTCACCTTTTCAAAATGAAAGCTTAACATAACATATCTAAAGTGTCCAGCAAAGAGCAACAGCATGTATGACTACAGAGGTTTTTTTGTTTTTGTTTTTGCTGGACTTTACAGAACTTCTTTGAGTCAGGAAGTAAGGATGTCAAGTTAATTTTTACAGATAACTTAAGTTTTTGAAAGCTAAATTAATTCTATTTAAATTCAATTAAAACTTATGGCTGGGGAACAATATACCTGGTTCCTTTGATCAGCTAAGCAGCAAGGCTGACTCAGTATAGCTGATGCCTTTTTTGAACTAAGTACATCAGGAGGCCAGAAAACTTTGTTGTTGTAGGTGGCAGGTCACTTATAGCTTGTATAGGACTATAATAATAAATTCTGTCCAATTGGTTTGAAAGAATGGCTGACAAAGCAGATGTCCCCAGTTCACAGAGAGGTTAGAAATAAATTTTCACCTCTGTGCTAAGTCAGCATCTTTTTATAAAAAAACCCCTTCTATAGCATCTTTAATGTACTTCAGCATGCCATAAGGCATCTCCAGGACCTTTATGTACTGCTTGTAGGCATCTTAACTGGAGTTTTGCTGTATCTGATATAAATCAAAATTGCTTTTTATTTTATATTATGTATTATCAATATTGTATATGGCAGCTATATTTCATAAAATTGTTAAAAAGAAAAGAAAGGAACCTACTATTAGTTACAAGTTCAAAACAACTATATAGACATACGTACTGAAAGTTTTTTTCTTGGAAGAAAATGTTGTTCCTATGTAGACAAAAAAGAAAAAAAGCTTAAATTTTTCTCAGTGGGAAAACTGAACTGTGCTAATAAAATATCCCTTAATCTGTAATATTGGGTAGAAATGCTGACCTTTGCACTAAGCAGTATTAAGTATTAAGTATTAAGTATTTTTGCTTTTCTTCAAGCTTTGTTATTGTTGTAAGCCCTTTCACTGAATTATTGTTATTGAAGTGACTTATGGTAACTTCATATTTAAGTAAAATACTATATTGGCATTCAGAGCTCTTTTCTTTAGAAAATTAGGTATATGTACTATGTGAATAAAACTTACCATTCAAGGCTTGGGGAAAACAATCAATTCCTAAAGAGCAACACTGAATGCCAAGTAATAAATAGACATCAGGCAGTGGTACAAAAGTTGATTCTTTGGTCAAATAATCCTAGAGGAGTATCCAAATAACTTTTGTTTGGTTCAATTGTCCTTCAGGCACTGTTCTGTATACCTTTCATAAAGGTTGATCACATGACATAAAAATAAATAAATGAGATTTGAAATCAGGGATTTCAGATTCAAATGGTTGTAATGGCATGGGGACTAATTTATTAGCCTTAGGGCCATATATGCACAACAATTAAGGTAAGTAGTCAGAAGTACAGCTGTTCAGTTGACATGAATTGCTCTTATTTGGAACAGCAGTTAGAATAGCAAAGGTGCCAGGAAAGGAGAAGGTGGTGATCTGGGAATACATGATGACTGGTTACCAGGATTTGTCCCAAAATGTCAAGTAAGAAGATAAAGCGTAGACTAGAGCCACTGGAGAGAAAGCAACAACAAGCACACAACTGTCCATTACCTCGAAGTACAAAGGGAACAAAGCCAACATAGATCAGGGGCTGGGACTGCCATCACAGTTTGTTCTTGCTATAGCTTGAGAAAAATGACTCCACAAGTTGTCAGAACAGGCAGAGGTGCTTCCTCATTCCTAATCTCTTAAAGAAGCACTGTCCTGGGACCTATCAGCTCACCATCTAAATGTAGAGCTATGCATCTCTGTAAAAACAAGGAGCAAGGCTTGCTGGAGTAAGAGAAGATCCCAACCCTAATTTTGTTGGTTGCCTTCAGGCAGGGTTAGGAGAGTGATTGCTCTTCCACTAGCTCGAAGGAAATGAAATGTGTGCTTCACTTTCTTGTCTGCTTAAAGGTCATGATGTTGCTACTACTTTTTTCTTATTGTTTGTGAGTGAACTTTAGGGTACACAGACTATGCTGGAGGGTTGCATGCACCCTATGGGCTCATACAAAGAACAGAGATTATCTTCCCAAAATATGACTGAGTCAGAACTCCCAAAGCAGACTGGGTTTGCATGTCGGTGACCTTCAAACTGCTCTTTCCACATTCATAGATTGGCCAAGGTAAATTTACATAATCCAATGCAAAACTGACTCCTGCAATGAACCAAGGTCAATGGAGCCCAGCAGAGACAATAAGGTCCAATAAATATTTATTATCTTTCCGATCAGAACACTTACAATTAAGCTTCGCAATATAGGTTTACATTTTTTTCAAACTAAATTAACCATGCCATTGTGTTTTAATTCATATTCTTGTCTTCCATCTCTTTGTAGTGGTTAACTGTGAGACACTTTGAGAGCCTTTAGAGACAAAGATCTAGTTTTTAAGAGTTTTAAGAGTAAATGAATAAATAAAGAACAGCAAGACAAACCAAGGTTAAGTAAAATATGCTTTAGCCAGGGCATTTTCCCATTGACAGAACTGAAATAAAACATACTGAAGGAGGTAATGTTAAGGATTAAGTTGAGGAATAGATCTGCATTTACTCTGAAAGATGAATTAGCCCTTCCAAGTGCCAGACAAGGCCAATGACCTTTCAGATGAAAGGAGATGTTGATATTCCTTGTTTTCCATCTTGTACTTGAATGTCTATTGCAGCTGTCCATAGAAATTGTTCTTGATACAGAAATACTGATAAGAAACCCAAGGACAGAGGTACATTTCTCTTTATAGACACTGATAATGGTAATAATAAATATTTTATTTACCTCGTTTATGCCTGATAATAGCAGAGTTTCATTTTTTTTTAAAAAAAATGATTACATGAACTGAGAGAGGTTTTAAAGGAATAATATGAATTCAAAGAAAGTTTTAAAAAATACTGTCATATATAAGCACATATATCCAACTAACAGCTTTAAAACACTTTGTGGATCGAGTGGTCAATTGTTTCAATCTGAGACACTCATGAAGTAATACCATAAAGAGAGGGCTCGCAACTTGGGCATCCTCCTGGACACATGGCTGTCTTTAGAAGAGCATATGACGGCTGTGGCCAGGGGGGCTTTTTATCAGTTTCGCCTGATACGCCAGTTGCGTCCCTTTCTGAATCGGGACTCCTTACGCACGGTCACTCAAGCACTCATCACTTCCTGCCTGGACTACTGTAATGTTCTCTACATGGGGCTCCCCTTGAGGTGCACCCGTAGGCTCCAACTGGTCCAGAATGCAGCCGCACGGGGGATTATGTGAGCGACGGGACGCTCCCATGTGACACCCCTCCTGCGCGAGATGCACTGGCTTCCGGTGGTCTTCTGGGTGTGCTTCAAGGTGTTGGTGACTACCTTTAAAGCGCTCCATGGCTTAGGG
>JANHZT010007640.1:10782-23147 GCA_032468215.1 Stegonotus admiraltiensis | reverse complement strand
CTTGGGTAAATAATGAGACCACATCAAAGCTTACAAGTAGGTCACCCTGCTCTATGCGTTGGTTTCTCAGAATTTCTATGGGATGATATGAGTTCTGCGCATAAGAAGCAATCAATTCCACAAACGGTTGTAGTTGTTTGGCTAAATATCTTGCCAAGTTTTGCAGCGGAGCGCCTATGGAGCTAACTATGGGTCTGAGACCATAACGTGGGAAAACACCCAAGATTTTAACTTTTTACATACATACACCCGCGAAAACTTGAGAAGACATATATATACACACACACACACTACACACACACACACACACACACACTAGATAGATAGAGATAGAGATAGATATAGAGAGAGAGACTGACTGTTGGCCCTTTGCTGTCTGTGTCGGGGTCTCTGAGAGACAGATAATCTCTTTGCTTTCAGCCTCATGAAGCGCAACAAATGGAGACCTGCAGCATCTCTGGTCTTGGATGATCTTAACCTAGAGTCTTCTCCATGTGAGTCCTGGTGACACAATCCACACTGTTTCTTAGGGGTATATTGTGATGAAAGGAAACCTTCCTTCCTGAAGGGAGATTCAGTGGTGAAGAGAAGCCATAGGTTGCCTCAACCCTTCCAAGCCCTAAAATGTTCAGAGACACCAGGTAGCCCAGAGGACCTGAGGAAGACCAAGATCTGTCAGTCTCTCCTTAATTTAATAATTTCAGCACATAGTACAATATGCTGTTATTATTAAACATTATTAAATAAAATATAAATTCCCCAATATCATTCACAATAAAGATAAGAAATGACCACAAATATAGGCAGGTAAAAAAAAACTCCAAGACAAATAGAACTCTTGGTGCTGAAAAAAATGTAAAAGAACACTTAAAAATCCTGTGGTGAGATTAATTAGATGATGTTTAATTTTTACAGGCTTTTGCCTCAGAGCAAAATTAAACTTCTCATAATGCAATTGTTTACAAAATGTTGTTTTTAAAATTTACCAAGATTTCATTTGAAGTAAATAATTACTTTATTTATTTGCTCATAGGCTAAAAAGAGTAAAAGAAACACCTAGCATAGATGACACTAAACTAAGTGAAAGAAGCTACAAGAGAAAGTAGAAGGGGAAAAGCACATTTGTGCCTGCCGGTGGGGGAAGATTAGGAGGAGGGAGACCTCCTAGTTCTGCTTTGGAGTGACTTTGAGCCAGTCCCCAATCCTCAACCCTCAGCTGGGAAATCTACAAACAGCTACCTGCCACCTACACTGGACCAACCTGGTAGCTTATGGCATTCTTGTGAAAGGCCCTTCTGTTATCATTTCATGTGTCACTCTTGAGCAACTGTCAAGGAAAGGGATCCTTTCCAGAGAACATTATATTCTGTAGGAACAAAATCCTAGCTGATAATGTTTCTTCTGCTTCAGACATACTGAGGTTTCCTGTTTGTGAGGCAGATAATCGTTCATTTGTCAAGCTAATTTCTTGCTGGAGAGACCAATCCGTAGAGGTAAGAAATGACCACCAGTCCAAGGGCTTAAAATCCCCCAAGTTTCAGCTGGGGGAACAGTTTTGCAGAAACTGTGGGTCAACAAAGTGGAAGTTAATCCTGAGTGGGGAGCATTTCTTTCCAATGCTGTGGGCCATTTTCTTTGGCACATTGTATAGAATTTTGTATGAAAGTGGCAACTTGTCACAGCTAAATTCTTGATGCTTAATATAGGAGTCCCTGGTCATGCTTCAATGTTTATCAGGGTGCCCAGGGGACTGCTCTGGCTGAGCCTTCAGCCTTCCAAACAGAGGGCAGCAGCTAGAAGGGGAGCTGAACAGAAGAGACCACAGTGTGCTGGTCTCTTCCTCTAGACCCCTTCATCTGCAGAAGTACCATGTGGCTGACTCCCATCTCTGAGCAGGCTGCATGTGAGGCCTTGCTGACTGGCATAGGTATCAAGACTGTTTAATTGTACATGTAATAGCTATTAGTGGTAGGAAAAACTTTCAAACAATTCGGGATAAACATTCCCTGCATATAGAAGAAAATATGTGCCCAGCCATTTCCCTGATGTGCTAACTTGATAAGTGCATGGGATATTTGGGAATATTTCTCCTCCAGCACTTTCCTTCCACCCAGTCTGCAACTGAGCCGTGGCCGTAACCCTTTTTGCTCCTTCCCTGAACCGCTCAAGAATACTCATCCCTTCTGGGGAAGGAGTGGGGCAAAGAGGCCAGCAGAATCAAGTCTGCCTCAACAGAAATTTAATTCCCCCTCTCTGTCTGTGGCAGGTGATGGAGGCTACTCAGGCAACTTTGCTGGCTGAAGTGGAACAGAGCATGCAGCAGAAGACCTTGGCTGGAGGCTGTGGGCAAACAAATTCTACCAGATGGGGGTCAGCGGGGGCCAAGAACCCCCCTTCACTGGGTACAGCTTTTGATAAGTTCACAACAGTGATTTCAGGAGGAGGTGCAGAGCAACCTGAGACCTATTGTTATGCCTATCCCTATTAAGTTACAGAGGCAGAAGAGTGGTGAAATCCACGTTTAGGACCCCTGTATTTACCTGCCTCCTGCATTAGGTGAAGGTTGCCACCCCTCCCCCATCAAGTTATACCAAGAACTGCTGCTGGTTGCTCTCAGCCACAACCCCAGAAGGATGCTCAGGCCTTTGTAGGTTTGGGCCTCATCTTCCAGCAGTGGTGGTTAAAGAAAGAGACCTGGTGATGGCACCGGCTTGTGTCCTTGTAGAGTCCTTGTAGAATCCCCCTCTCTCATACAAGGGAATGAAAGGACTGACTAGAATGACTAGACTTGACCAGAGTTGTCCTTGGTTCTTCTTAGACAGCTGTGATTAAGACGTTTGGCTGTTCTCATGGCCATGGACTGCACTTCAGCTGGTGTCCATTAGAGCCATGCTTCAGATTACAGCTCTTTCCTGTAAAGATATACAACTCAATTTAATGCTTTCTCATCCGACACCCACCCGTGGTTGCAGTTGATTCCTCTCACTTTGTCAACGCTTATTTACAAGTGTAGCTCTAACATTAGTGGTCAAGTATTGAAGGAAACACATTGGAAGAGCCTGTAAAATTTCAGCTTATTTCACTTCTTGCTTCATGTTGTTTAGCGGAGAACTCCTTAATGCAACAGAAATCAGATTTGCTGAGCATTTTACACAAAATCCAATTGTCCAGGCGCCATACCAGGCTTGTCTCAATCTTTAGGAGGATAGTTTCCAATAGGCCATCAGTCAAGTCTCAAATGGAAGCATATATTTGGGGTGCCCATGCATGGAATCTGATCCTTTAAAAATGTTCTCTTATTCCATGTACAATGTGTGCTGTATGGGAGAGATAGTTAAGCATCCACATAAGCGCAGCAGCAGGGCTGGCAAGTTAGTAATAACAGGCCATTCCTGCCAATATTTATGTGAACATCCCTCATAAACCCCCCAAAATCTCTGTAATGGATTACAGAGTAGTATGTGCGTAGTCAGGGGAGTGATCTCTGTGGGCCTGTCTCTTTTCTTCCCTGCTTCCCTGTCATGGGGAGTCTTAAGACCTGGGGATTGGAAGGGATCACAAGGATCATCTAGTCCAGCTGTAACCTTATAGGACCCAGCCATGTGCAGCTACTCCAACGTGAGCTGTTTTCACAGCTACTCTTCCAAATCCTGCTGGAAAACACCAATTTGATGGCAGTAGGGAAGAAGACTGCCACTCACTTTAGGAGTGCTGTTGCACTTGCAAAAAAGTAGGCAAAAAAATGGGAAACTAAACTCCACTGAGTGGAAGCAACACATGGAAGGACATTTTTCTTTTAATGTTGACTTTTGGTTGAATTCATTTTAATCCTCTCACGATTTGGAAGGGTGGACTTGCTATTGAAAGACTATAATATCTTGTGATTCTTCCCAGGTACCATGGGCATGATCAACTGTGAGAGCTGCATAGCTACACCAAATGTTGAAGATGGGGAAGGTTCTGCAGAGGAACTGGGGATTCCAGGTGAGGTTCTTTTGTTCAGTGGAGCCATCACGCCAATAGGTACCTACAACTGCTTTCAACAGCTTTTGTGTCAGATTTTGGTTGGGCATCGGGAAAAATTCTATGATTGTAAGAACGATTCAAGCATGGAGTGACTTCCTTAGAAAATGGTAAACGCTCATGGCTGGAGGTATCTAAAGAGAGGCTGGATGGCCATGGGTCAGAAAATTCTCAGAGAGCAGATTTGTATCTTTCAAATTAGAATATCAAAAACATAATACATATTATTACTCAACAGGTGTAAACAAGCCACTTCCTTGGCTCTCCAAACTGTGTTCCTGCAAGGTGTGTTAGAAGAGTGGTTGAATTTGCCCATGAGAAAAATTGTTGCAGACATAGAAGTGTCTCCACTATGCTTGGTTGATGCTGGCTTGGGTAGCCCTCCTGTTTTCTTCTCAGCTTACTCCTACATCTCTTCCTTCAAATATACTCTGACTACCATTGCAAGAACTCTGGAACACCAAGATTAGATTGACACACACTCCCCAACCCTGCTGACCTATTGCAGATTACTGGAGACCTGGGCTTGCTTCAGGCCTTGAGGCAGGAGGTTTTTGTCAATTGTCAGGTTTATCCTCATCAATCACTGTAGGTTTTTATCTTTTGATGTTTTTTTAAGAGTTAAGACAACTTACAGAACATGCCAAAATCCATTTAAGAATGAGACTGCAAGCCCTGGAAAGTAAGAAGTCACGGTAGGTCTTGCACTGTCCTTGGGGTGCTTCATTCTCAGTTGTCTATTTTCACTGCTAGATCCCATCCTGGGCCTGTTTCAAAGGCTTCTCCCTAACTTCTCAAGTACTTGAAATTTGCTTCACAAATTCTGTAAGTTTGAGATGGTGAAAATATCTTATTAACAACCATGTAAGCTTAAAATTTTAATTTGTAATAGTTTACCATTTGATGGTCTTTAAAACATTGCAAGTGATTAAAAGCAGCATAAAAATAAATACAGTCAGTAAAGAGCCTCATGTATTCTTAGTGGCTGCTGGCTAATCCAAGCTCTAGGTAGTGGACATGAATGCTCAGACACTAAACACCTCCTTGGCAAGGAAAGGCAACTCCCCCTTAGGGTAAATTGTAATTCATTATTCTGTAATTATATTAAACATCTGTGACTAACAGTATCCCAATTTGTCTGCAGGGCATTAGAGCTCCATGGCCCTGTTTGTCTTCTGTAAGTAAGGCAGGCATTGGTGGTGAAACTGGCCAGGCATGCAGCAAAATATTCCCTTTTCTATATCTGGCCTGTCACAAAAGGAGAAGATAAAGAAATAATAGATTCATGGAGGTTTAACACATTTTATCTTGTTCTGATTGCATGTCTGTTTGTTTATACAATGTATAGGCCTCCCATCTTACCTCAAGGTAACTCTACTTAAAATCATACATCATGTTCCCAAAGGATATGAGAGAAAGACTGGGAGACAGGAGCCTGCTTGTTAACGGAAGTACGAGGGCTGATATATTGCAAGAGAGATTTGGTGACATCCCTCTAGAACTCTGTTTGCTGGCTTTCATCAGGATAATCTGCAGACCTTGGAAGTCTTCTAGTCCAACCCAACCTTAGGCAGGAAACCCTACACCACTTCAGACAAATGGTTATCCAACATCTTCTTAAACATTTCTAGTGTTGGAGCATTATGGCCAGTTGTTTTCTGGGACTGAACCCAGCAGAGGATAATTTCCTGATTATAACTGAACACTTGTATTGCCAAGTTAGCCATTCAAACCTGTGTATTTCTCAAATGTCAATGGTTTGAATGTAGTGGCCCTGATGGTTTCCGCACAACAGTTTTCCTGTATATTCACTCTTAAAAAGATATACATGTTTCTAAAGAGTCCCCATGGAAATGGTTTCAGGTGGACCATTATCTTGATAGTTTGTAATTGGCCTCAATAAGCTGCTAGTTTGGCTGACTCAGGTCAGGCCTCTATGTTGGCTGGCTCGTGTTCAGTGACCCTGTTCCAAAAGTACATTGTTAGAAAACCCATTATGAACACTGCACATACTCGGGAGAAGTGGCAGTTTTGCAGATCGATGGTGTGATGTTGCCACTTTAGAGAAAAGGATCCATGAATTATTGACATATGAGTTAATGTTGCTTGATTCTCCAATGAGGCTGGTGCTATTTAATGGCATTTTTAAGGTCCTTCTGAGGGAAAGAGAAAACAGTAAGAGTCTTACTTCATCATGGGCAGATGCAAGTTTTCAAATGTTTGATAAGCAAGAACTGTATTTGTTTTTACTAAATGTATTTGTAATGGGATGTAACAGGGGAAGAGCTTGTAAAAACATAGTATAAACACAAAAGTTGTTTGTTTTCAAAAAGCCTAACTACTAACTGCTGCAAGAGGCAAAGCCCTTGGCAGGTTTAAATGAAGCCTGCAAGCCAATTTACTCTGTGGAATGTGCCTAAGGAGGAAACCATCTCCACTGAGTAGAGTTTGCACCTGGTGGGAGTTCCAGAGAGAACCAGAAGCATCGCAGCGAAACTAATCTCCTGGATTATTGAAATTCACTTTACACAGGGGGGAAGGGGTATTTTTCAGGACCTAACTACTAACTGAAGACTATGCAGCCAAAGACTAAGCTTGAACAGTTGCAAAATACAATAACTCTTGTGTTTGCAGTACACTTTCAATACTATAACACTTTTATTTTGAGAGCTATATTGGTGACCGGTTTGTCTCTGAATGCAGTTCAAGGTACTTATCAAGTCCCATACAGTTTAGGGCTTGAGGATGGTGTTTATGTTCAAATCTTTGAAGTTCCCCATCTACCAAGCAGCCTTGTGGGAAGGGGCAATTTTTTAGAAAGATGAGTAATTTAGAAATGTTAGAATACTCAATACTTGAAATCAATGCTAAATGTTAAAGAAATATTAAGCAGCATTGCTTGCATTTGCCTTACTGATAACTAAATACAAACAAGAATCTTTAAAGCAGGGATTGACTGAGTCCCTTCTTTATAGCCAAGTCCGACTAGCTGTAGACTTTACAGTTTGACTGCTGATTGGTCTTTAAATATTAAATGCCAATCAGCAGTCACCAATTTCTAAAGACCGGTCAGCAGTCAGGACACCTAGTATAGACAGGAACCCAGGCAGTTCCATGTTCAGTTGTCTGTGAAAGGTGCCAGCCACAGCTGCCAGTGAAATATCAGGAAACCAGTAGTATAGACTATGGTTACTAAATTCCAAAACCCATCAAATACTGGCTGTGAAGCTTACATCAAGAATCCTATAAATTTCAAAAAGGCAGGCAGCTCCTTCAGGGACTATGCAAAGAGAAAGCTGGGCAGCTTCTTGGAACTTTCTGAATGCTGGGTTAACCTAAGTGTCTGAGCTAAGCTTTTCAGGCAGCTAGTTTTCTTTTTGAGAATTGTCTCGAGTGGAACCCCTCGCTGTTGCTTAATTTTCAGCCACACTCCCACAGGGGAAACAAAATGATTCTGTGTGTCTGGGGAATGACCTCCCCTGTGATCTCGGCCTTCCAGGGCTGAATTCCTCTAGACCTGTCTTTTGTTTCATGCTAGTGCCACTTAGCAGACTTGCAATGACAGTTGTTAAAATGAATTCAAATGAATTAATAATGATTACCTAATTATTCACGAGTTTCATCGCACTTTAGAAGCCATTTCACAGTGATGGTGAGGGCTAATGACCTCACTTATTTCCTATTGTAAATCAGTTGACGGGGAGAGGATAAGGAAAACCCAGCCTGAAAAGTGGGCACTGTGCTTTATACCCTAATTAGCAAATCACACCAAATGGTGATTACAACAGATCTTCAGTTCTGAACTTCTTGCATGGTAAAAAGTCTTCTCCATAGCATCCTCTTATTTTTTGTCAACCAAGCTGAGATGATCTCTTCATTGAGAAGACAAGACAGTTCCTGTTTTTCTATATATTATCCTAAACATTAGCAGAATTAGCAGAAATGACATAAACTTAGACTGCAAGCAGGGCAAATAAAGAAAACTTGAGCAATAATTCATCAACACGTGTCTTAAGCAGGTTGACAACATGACCCTTTGACACCTCCAAGGAGGGCAGATGGGACGCCTGTAGCACCCCTGTCCTTACTGAACCCTGAAGAGTATCAAGAGACAGGAGTCCTCCAGGTGGCCGTGCCCATTCTGGGTAGCTGTGTTTGTGTTCCCAAAGAAGCCTTATGGTCAGCTGCCAGCTCATGCTTGCTTGTGCTTGGTTACCATACGGTGACAGTGTGCCATGGACTCTGTGGAGGGTGTAGTGGAGGGGGAATGCATGGGTGAATTTTGTTTGAATCTGATTGATAGGGAGGGGTCAGCAATGGGAAGCAGTTAAGGGAAGGAAAAAGTTGAACTAAAGGATTTTGGCATGCAATTCTCAGTTCTGGCTATGCAGTACTGCAATGCACTTGAGTTCTTAAAAAACTATACCTTTCTCAACAAATGGAGTCAAGGATCATTTCTATTTAGAAGTTTAATTTTGTGGCAGGTCTGACACAGATTGCTACCACTGGTAAAATTATTCCAATCCCTGAAGGACCCTACTTATCCCAGATTGAAACATTTTTTACAGTGTGAAAATGGGAAAAAAGGATTTCTTTTACACAGAAAAGCAGAAGCCAAGAGATCTCAAGATTAAAAGCAATTAAAACCTCTTTAAATATTTTTCTTTTTCCATTTGCAGGCATCAGTAGTTTCTGGTGTGCACACCAAACAAACCTCTTCCCCATAAGTGATATTATTTGGTTCAAGGAAACCACCCTATGAAAGTTGCCTTTGACTTGACAAGAAATTTCTTTCTTCCATTGACCTGCCATCAAATCTTGGGGCCGTCTGCCATAAAGAGCTTGCTGGCCATCTTGGTGCCAAAGGTTATCGGGTTGATGCATGTCTGCTCCACAGGGATGTGGCTATGGTGACCTTTGGATTTGGAGGTAGCCACTCAGGGTGATAACATGACAGTATGAGGGTTAAGCAGTTCCCCTCCAATTGAGGCAAGGGGAGGTTGTGTGTTCTCCTTCTGAGTTTTACAGATTGCAGTATGACCTTCTAGGAAACTCTATCTGACCCTATCAGCAAGATATTGAAGATAATATCTTATTTCAAGCCTCAAGAATACCATCTTTTATTTAAACCTTGGCTGGGCGTCTCTCAGCATTCATTGAGGGCTAGTGACATCTGCAGTGAAAAATATCTACCATATGTAGTTTCCTATAGTCAGATGGTAATGAAGATAAAAATAGCATGGGTTATTTCCTATTTCAAGAACTGAAAATAGATAATTTTGTACTTATTCACGCTACCCCAACAATATGGGCAGTCACTGTTCAACTGTACATCCTAGCCATGCAAGTTCCCACAACTGAGGAGTGGCTGCAAGGTGGAAGCTGACAACACAGCTTATCTGTGGCAATAGAGATGGGGGAGGGCAAGGAGTTGGGAGGTTGGCGATCAGGAGAGCCTCTGACCTGTACGGGGTTTCTCGGCCCCCACCCCCCAAGTGTTTTGCTGAGGGGCTGAGCAACCCACTGCCTCTGAAAGATTTAGCAAGGGGAGGCCTCTCTCTCCTGGTCTCTTCCAGGTTCCCTGAACCAGTCCGGAGCCTCTTAATGAAAGAAGCGGCCCGCTGCTCCTGCTCATCCCTCAGGAAGGGCCGGTTGGCTGAGCTAAAGGCGGACGGGATGGACCTGCCTCGCTCCCACCAGGTCAGCCCCTCCTACGGACTGCAGCTGAGACTCGGAAGAAGATTGGGCGACAGCCCCGCGTCCTCCGCTCGGGGTTAAGAACCGCTCGTCTGCTCTTCCAGGGCGGGGCTGGCAATAGGCCGCGCCAGGCGGGAGTTCCGTGGCGGGCAGGGTGGCCGGGCGGTCCTTTTCCCCGAGAGGCATGGGCAGCGCTCGGGCTGGGCGACTGGAGCGTCTGCAGGAGGCCTCCGCTGATTGATTCTCGGCTGCCGGCTGGCCGGAAACCGCTCCAACTCCTACCTGCCGTTCCTCGGGCTGGGCCGAGAGGCGTCTGGGCCGGGGACAGGGGCTCTCACCTTTCCCGCTCCCACTGGCGGAGGGGGAGTCGCCCTCCCTCCCTCTGAATTCCAGAGGGGAACAAGCAGTGAGTCGCCCCCTTTTCACCCGGGCGCAGCGGGGCCCGCTTTTGCCCGGAGAAGAGCGACTTCGCCCGCTTGGCCGACGTTCGCTCTTCGGGAGTCGCCTCGAGGCGAGCAGCAGCAGCAGGCAGAACGCGCCGCGCGGTTCCCTGCTGGTCAGCCGTTTTCTCCCCTGGGGGGGCGGGGGGGAGGAATCGCTTGCGGCCTCTGCTCTTAGCCGCCTTTTGGCTCTCTCCCCCGTAGCTCGGCCACCTCTGGGGGCGGCAGAAGTCTCGCAGCTGAATTCTGCCGGTCTGTTTTGCGTCAGCTTTGGGGTTGCGTTTGGTAGTTGCAGACGCCGGGCCCAGCGCCTGGTGCCGTCCGGTTTGTTGCTTTGGAAGGGGGACAGAGAATGCAACTCCTGTGCCTTTTTCTTCTTAAAAGTAGTAGCTAAAACCATTTTCACACTTTAGCAGGAATGAAGAAATTAAGGAAGTTTTAATTACAGTAATAAATTCGGGTTTTTTTTCTTTTTAAAATGTTTTCTACAGCAGGGCTTAAGTCATGGATTGGTAAAATTCACTACATTTTATTAAGATGATGGAGAATGTACAGTGTAATTTTTTTGGTGGCGATTAACTAATCCGGCAGGTTACATTCAGATCTGACGGCACTCGAGATACTAATGGATGTAGGCCACGTGTTGGGGGACCGGCTAGACGACCGCTTTTCTTTCTCGGTGTGGTTTAATCGTATCAACTTCTTAAGTCTGCAGTCCGTTGTCGTTCCGTATTTGAATGCTCCCCCACCCCGCCCAGACCCGAAATCTCCTCCGGCTAAATAGGAACAAACCCCAGTGCCGAAGCCTTCGCAGAAGGAAGGGAGGCGGGCAGGCGGCTGGTCGGGGATGAGAAATCCGCTTCGTTACAATGGCGCGGGGAAACGGCTTCGCTTCGCAGAGCCTGGTTTGACTCCCTCGGTGGTGCGTTTGTGTTTTTCAAGAGAAGGAAAGAAACACGGGGTTGTTTTTCTTAGACGTGAATATATGGGGAGAGGAGAATAATCTAGTCAGAAGTACATAAGCTTCACAAGGTCGATTTGCGTTTGATTACTTATTCTATTGATAATGCCATCCGTTCCACCGTGTCCGATTCCCGGTGATTCTATGGAGCGGCTCCCTCCACATTTCTTTGATTTGGTAGGCTTCTTTTGGTTGTTTTATGTTCTGACTGGTGTTGGCTTCCATGAAGTCAGGCCATCCTGCGGGCAACACAGATTCTGTTAACAGTACAAGATTATATTCGCCCAGCCGTCAACAAGGACATCTACTTCCTGACAGAGGAGAGAAAACGAAAGAGGGGAAGGAGAAAAGCGTTTTCTAGATTTCCCTGTGCACTGTGATTCCAGGGAACCTATAAAATCTCTGACAGATCCCGCGTTCCCCCAAAGTTAAGCGCAGGGAGGGAGAAAGGGATTTAACAAGGTAGAGGATAGCAAACATTTTCTGTAGTTTATGAAGTATATTTTTCTTACTTCTTTGTAAGAAGTAAGCCGCCTGGAGTCAGGCAGCTTGTAAGCTTAATAAAGTAAAATATTACAAGTTCCAGAAACTTTTCATAAAATGAAGGCAGGACCCTCTTAATGCAGATTAATCTTTCCCTCCTGGCTTTTGGGATTCCTGTTTGTTTGTGTTTAATTACCGGCTGGTTTTCCTTCTATTTGACCGATTGGGCCGATTCCTCTCCCCCTCCCCCTCCACGCCAGTTAATTAACAACAGGACTTGAGGTCACGATGCGTCTAAATTTGGCGACGGGAGCCCAGGTCTTTTCGCCTATCCCGTAGACATTCTCGACCTTCATTTAGGGATATGAGGACCCAGATCGTTGGGGGCTAGAGGCTGACTCTGTAACCCGCTTAGAGATGGCTGCAAAGCACTGTGAAGCGGTATATAAGTCTAAGTGCTATTGCTATTTAGAAACAAACACCTTCCCCGCCCGGGGATTAAATACAGCCACGCATAAGGATGGAAGCGGGCTGTGAACTGATTCTTGACTCTGTCAGGTCGCCCTCCCATCCTTTTCTTACCCCCCTCCAAGTCTTTGGTGAATAGCGTAGCATTTCAGACTGCGGAAAAATTCAGCCAGCCAGCCACCTCGCCCACCGCTTCTTCCTGCGTGGGTGGGCAAGGGCTCGTGTGTGGCAGAGGCTCTTTTCGCTGCTCCACAGCTGTCCTGCCCCGCCACCCTCCCCTCCCCTCCCCTCCC
>JANHZT010007639.1:37471-51563 GCA_032468215.1 Stegonotus admiraltiensis | reverse complement strand
TAGCAACGGGTGATTTATTGTTTATGTTTTTTTTAAATATGTTTTGTTTTTCAAAAATTAATAAAAAAAAAAAGAAGGGAGAAAACTGCAGAGGTAGGAAGCATCTATTGGGTGCAAAGAGCTCCACAGAAATCTAACGCAGAAACAGAAGTGGTTGATGTGTGATTCCAACATATATAATGCAGGAACAGTAACTGAATGGTATAATCTCTGGTTAATATGCAATCTATATGTAAATATAAATACAAATGCAGTCGGTGGACTGTGCATACTTTGAAAACAATTTAGAAAAAGTTCTTTGAGACATTCCTGAGCATAGCACCTTTCTGTTGTGCATCAAAGCATTTAAGAATTGCATTAACTTTACAAATGGATTATTTAAAGCAGTCACTTCTTTTTTCACTCTCATGCAAAAACCTAAAAAAGGAGATTAGCTGTGTTAAGCCATAGCAGGGAGATGCTAGGTTTGGCCTTGCATGAAGCCCAAAAAAGTTTTTGAATACTTTTTAAAGCATACACAGTCATAATGCATATGTTACAAATCATCCTACATCTTTATTGATCAATACAAAAGAAACCAGCATCCTTTGTGTTGTACTATTTAATGATTTAGGATGTGTAAACTTAAAAATATGATTGTGGTACTGTAAATATAATTAGTTATAAGGAAAAAAATGGGGGGTGGGGGAGAGAAACCCAGTCAGTACCTAGAGGCAGAGTATGGTTTAAGAGATGATGAGATAATTCTGCATAAATTAATTTGCACTCAGAATATTTCCACAGGTTTGGAAATGATTGACTGTATTGGAATGTTAAACAAACATCAGTGACTTTCCATCCTTTTGTTTTCATAAAATATATAGAATGTATTTTCATCTTGACATATGCTTCAGTATCCTATCTTTATTAGCTAATATAGTGTATTGATTGATTGATTTAAAATTTGGAGCTGTGAAAGGAGAGAGAGTGAAAATCTTAACAGAATTGGATCTCATAAATTGAAAAGTTGACATGTTCTGCAAAAACAAAAGGCTAATAGTTGATGGACAGTTTTAAGAATACTCTCAAATAGAAAAACATGATTTTTGGGGGGAAATATAAGGCATCTGCTCTTGGATTAGCCTCATCCTTCTGTGATGCCCAAGCGACATTGAACAGATTAAATCCATTTATTTTCAGTTCAGATGCAGATCAAGGTAAGCCATTCCCCCATGGTGGTTTTGGATTTGCACTGGAGCTCTGCAGAATATGGGGGTGGAGCAGTTCACCATAGAGGACAACCCTAGTTTCAATATATTTCCTGGCTCATAAACTGTTCCCCATTCCCCATAGAGGCTAATCTACCTCATCACCACATTAGGTTTTCATTAGCCTTCCTAACTGGAAGCTTTGTTGTTCTTTTTCATACTAACCACTTGAATTTTCCTAAAGGCCAACAAAGAAGCACAATGAATTACAGAAGTGAGGTGTGCTGAGATCCTGTATGCAGACCAATTTTCAGTCTCTTAATGATGTTGTGTGCTTGTTATTTCAACATAGGTTTTAGTGGGAACAATCCAGAAATATTTCTGAGAACCCTGGAAGTGAAAATTGTAGCCACATGGAAGAGATTTGCAGATCTGTCTAGAGAATGCAGCTACAGGGTTTGTCTTTGTTAATAAATCAACTGAACAGCTTGAGGATTTTGATAATAAAAGACGCTATGACAAATGAAGACATTGAGGTAACAATTAATTCTATTGGGGGAGGGAAAGGAGTTGTGTTATTTAAAGAGCATCTGTAGAATGGGCTACATTTTGCTTCCTTTCTTGAGTCATATGCCAGCCTTTCCTTATCCTAGAACAAGAATAAGTATATGCAGTTGTAGGAAGCATACCCCCCCAGCCTGAGAATAAAATATTTTGGGGAATATTAAAAGAAGCAGAATTTCCCCAAAGGAAAAATTGAGAAAAATCTTAACAAAGGCAGAAAGCAGCCCCAACAGCTTCCAGCAGATGCCTGAATCTTTAGAGATGGATATTTTGTGCCCAGTAAGAAAGACTGGGTCAATCTATTCACAAACAAAACACCTTCAGCTCCACCTGATGGGATTAAGAAGGACAGGGCATGACTTTTAGGAAATAATAGGATTAACCCACCACCATTAAAATAGCAAAAGGCACAAGGTTCACTACATTGCACAACCCCCTGCAGCATCTCAGAACCCTATAAAAATCCATCCATTCCTAAGCCAAGGATTCAGCCACCCCAGAAACATGTCAATGAAGTTTCTAGAATCCAAATAAATCTTTCCTTGCAGTCAGTCAGCCTCCATTTTATTTTCCGCACCTTTCTCCCGGCTTGGAACCAGACCGGATTTTTTCTTCTAACTCTGTGTAAGTAAAAAAATGAGAGACTTGCAAAGAGCAGGACCTGCATTCATTTACCCCACATTTGCAGTAAAAATATAAAGAAATGCTACTCTGAAATAAGCTTTCCTTACTATAGCTTACGCTCTGAATTTTCTTGACAATTAAACTACTTTAATTATGGAGGGCATTGTTAACTACTGCAGGCCGGCTTGGGGTGGAGAGTGGATGTTCTAGATAAGGTAAATGTCAAATTGTGTGTTGCATTAAATGCATAACCTCGTTCAACATGTCTGAATTTTTCAAAACATCAATTGCAGGGAGCTCACCAGTCCCAAGGCTATGGGATGCATGATGGGGAAACATTTTCCCTGTTCCAATTAAAATACTTCCTATTCGCTGCAGGAAGAGAATTGCTTTGTTATTTCTTCCTCACTCTTGTGAAGGTATTCAGGCTGCTGTTCAAATGGAGAAAAGAAAAGAAAATCAGTACGTATTAAAGCAGTAATAGATAAAAGTGGAAGCCCATTAAATTGCTTCTTTTCTCTTTCCTGCTGGAACACATAAGGGAAAAGCTGGATGAGAAGCCTCTGCTTGTGTGTGAAGAAGCTCCCAGGTTCAATCCCCAATGTCCCATGGGTAGGTCTTGGAAGGTATCTGATCTATAACACTGCAGTGTCACTGTACGATTCCTCATGACTTTGTTCATCAAGGCAATATTCCAGGCTTTGAAGCAGCAGAAAAGTTTGTCAGCATACCTTGCATTGTCCTCATTGCTGAACTCCATTCTGACACATTTAATGGGCCCTCACCTGACATTTTTAACATTGCCAAGTTAAGAGAAACCATTGGTGGATTTTTCTGACTTTATTTGCCTTCCCACCTAATGTCACTAGCTCACAGGACTAATTTCAACCCATTTATTTAAGGTGGGATGGGCAGAGGAAGGCATAAGTTTACAGAAGGCTAGACTGTCATGTTTATCCATCTGTCAAAACTTGCTCTATCTTTGCACAAGTGTTTATGGTGGGTATGAGTAAATGGTTTTGGTCATGGGTTTGGTGCTATTCTGGATCTCAGAAAGGGCCCCAAACAACAACTTCGAGCTTCTTTAAATATACTAGTGAAAAATATGTTTTCCCTAATGTGGATTTTCTGTTGTGTCATGATGGGAGCCAGTTCCTCTCTCTCCTTCTGGATCAAACCTTTTAGAAATCTTCAGAGGACAATAAACTTAAGTGCAAGGCTCCAGATTTGCCAGAACTACAAGCCAACTTTTTTAACATTACCATTCAAATAAGCATTTGTTTCAGAATACGTCTCTTTGGATTCCATGGAAGAAAAGTTTTGGCAGTAGGAACATACCCTGGGCTTCCCAGTTGTAATATTAACAAACAAATTTTCCTCAATCCTATAAACGACTACTCAGCACTAAACTAAACTTAATGCGTGTGGATGGGCTGACTATCGATCAGCCAAAGTAATGTGGATGTTAGTCAGATGGGCAATGGATTGACTTGGCATAGGATAGGTGTCTACATTGCTGTGTTACCTTTTGACTGAGGAAATGCACAATTAATTTATCAGTTGTAAAACTCACCAGCCAAGATTTATTCTGAACTTTCTCAGTTGAATGTATTTTATACACTGGTGATGCCACTGGCCATAGCTCTGTACAAATGCTCCAAGACTCTAGAATAAGAACTATAAAAAATAAATGACCAGTTTTGTATTAAGTAGAGGGAATACTTTTCATCCCTCAGATAATATCTTCCCCTTTTCTACAAAGCAAAAGGAAAGGACTCAAATTTAGGCTGATGAAAAATAAAGCACTATATGTATGTTGATTTTATTTTAAAAAAAAGAATCAGAAAGAAAACTTTGTTCTCCTCCCTTTGTATTTTAATTTTGAGATAAGTTTTTTCTTTTTCTTTATTCCACATTGGAAGATGTAGCTGCTTTATTACTCAGCAGTAACCATAGGATGTAATGAACACATGAGGGAAATTCTGGGAACCATAGACAGGTGGGAGAAGCCCCAGGGAAAATAATTTCAAATATAAACAAGGATTATTATTCCAGGGAAATTTATCATCTTGAATGTTGAAATGCAAATTTAATTTTGTCTGGAGAGAGAGAGAGAAAGAGAAGGGGGGCGGATTTCTGTATCTCTTCTTAGTTGTTGCACCTGCCTACTGGAACAGCATTTTCCTCCGATATTTCTATGCTCATTCCCTCAGAACTTTTTTTTTCTTTTGACTCCAGACATGTGAAATATTAGAGGGAATTCTGCATTTTGTTTACATTTGTTTTATTTTTATATTTGTTTCTAGTTTTACATTTCTGTAAACTGCCTAGGCACTATGGTGAGACCTGCAGAGAGAGAGAAGGGTGGGTGGGTGGATGGACGGATAGATGGATAGTTGGAGATAGATAGAGATAGATAGATAGATATGCATACATTATTTAAATAAATAAAAAATAATTCATCAATTTCTGTGGCTAATGTAAGAATAAATGTAAACATTTATACCCTTAATATAATTATCTTTTGGACCTATTGTTTCTTGGGACAGGCTCTTTAAATTAGTGTTTAGAAGGGGAGAAATAAGCATTAACCTGAGTTGAACTTCAAGATATGATGGGCCCTTTCCATGCCTCTCTTGTACATAATTAGAATTATTTAATTGTAATGAGAGTGTATTCTAGATTTTGTATAACTTTGAGTTTTTTAAAAAAATATTATTAGGAATGTTTCTATCTCAAATAAAATGCTTTCATGACTAGGTTTTAGTTGTATTTCTATATTATGTATCTCTGACCCTTTAGCATGAGTTTAAATGTTTACTTATTTCTAAAATTTAGAAGACCACAAAGCAATAGTCCAGTGATGGCTAACCTTTTTGCCATCGTGTGCCAAAAGCAGGGGTAATGGGGGGATTGCGCACGAATGTGCCCACACCCATAATTCAATGCGCCCCGTCCCTCCATGCATACGCGCATGACCACCACCCCTGCTCTCCCCCTGCTTTTGGCACGTGATGGCACGGTGGGCCCAGTAGGCCCATTTTTTTGCCCTCCCCAGGCTCCAAAGCCTTTCTAGGAGACTGTGCAGGGCGAAAACAGCCTTCCCCACTCCCCTGGAGGCCCTCCGGAGGCCCGGAGACAGCCCGTTTCCCGACTTCCGGTGGGCCTGGAAGGCCCAAAAATCAGTTGGCCAGCGCGCACATGCGTGCTGGACTGAGGTAGGGCAACACTCGCATGCCCAAAGATATGGCTCCGTTTGCCACCTGTGGCACCCGTGCCATAGGTTCACCATCACGGCAATAGTCAATCATTTAAATTAGCTCAAAATAAGTATGTTGATGCGTGGGGGAGAAAAGGTGCATCTTTTAAAATTATTTTTACAGGTAAGTTTTACTGTTGAGATGCCAACCGTATAATGCAGATCAGTTAAACCAGCCCTGAAATAACATTGTCTTTTCTTTTAAGCAAATTTTCAAAATCTCAAACAAAGGTGCCATTAATACTGAAACAATCTTTCCCAATCTAATGCTCTCATGCTTTTGATTGAAACTTCCAGAAAGATAACTTAGCAATAGCTGGAAAGTCTAAAGCAATGATGGCAAACTTATGACACGTGTCAAAAGTGACATGCCATGACATTTTGGGTGACACACCTGTGTTCACCAACAACTATCCTCCAAAGCCTACCCCATTCTCACATCATTTTCAGAGGCCACACAAGAATGGGTTGTATTCTCACGTGGCCTCCAGACTCTCTGGAAATTGTGCAGCCTCTGGAGCCTCTGAAAATCATGTGAGTTGCTTTCATGCATTTTTTGGAGACTGCAGAAGCCATGGAAAACCTTCTCCGAAGTGTCTTCAAAAACACATGCCTCATTTGTCCTGGAGCAGCCTTGGGTAGGCCAGAGGGGCCTGTCAAAAGAAAAAGGATAATGCCTGAAGGTTAAGCAGTACATAGCAGATGCTGGGGAACTCTGGGCTGCAGGGGCAATTACACCAGTGATGGGATTCAAACATTTTTATTACCGGTTTTGTGGGCATGGCTTGGTGGGCATGGCAGGGGAAGGATACTGTAAAATCTCCATTCCCTCCCCACTCCAGGGGAAGGTTACTATAAAATCTCCATTCCCTCCCCACTTCCGGGAAAGGTTACTGCAAAATCTCCATTTCCTCCCAATCAGCTGGAACTCAGGAGGCAGAGAATAGATGGGGGCAGGGCCTGTCAGAGGTGGTATTTACCGGTTCTTCGAACTACTCAAAATTTCCGCTACCGGTTCTCCAGAACTGCTCAGAACCTGAAACCCACCTCTGAATTACACCATGGAGAATGATGCAGGCCTCATCTCCCTGCCCAATCTCGTTGCTGCCACCAAACACCAATGTTCAGAGTGGCCTTGATGGGAGGAGAGAGATGGAGAATTGTTTCTTTTTTGTTGGGAGAGAGTGTAAGACACACCAGCAAAGTCAAGTTAGTAATTTACTAAGCCCAATAGGTTTTCCATCGCTTGTCTGGAGGCTGCATGTCTATCTTTGCAGGTGCTCATCAAGAGGTCTAAGAACCTTTAAAAAGGTGTTGCTGGATGTGAAATTCCAACCAGGAATTTCTCTCGTTAAGGAAAGCACCTAATCTTCTTGTGGTAAGAGATGAGGCTGGGACTGATATTTTCAATTATCTGGATAGAAAAGGACGGACCAAAGCATTTATTTGATTTAGCTTCATTGTCCCTTAGGCTGGCAACTGTTCCCTTCTGAAATGCCATCTGTGCAACCTAGACTTGAATGAGGTATTGATCTGGAAAATCTTGCACAAGCCTGGGTAACAGTGAGATCACTGTAGCAAACATCAAACAGTTAGGAATCCTAATTTAGCTCGCCTGTCCTTTTTGGGGGCTCAGTAATGCTTTAGACTGATCTGTCAATATAGTATTGGATTTTTGTGTTAGTAATTTGTTGGTCAACAAGAATGGCATTACTATATAAACTAAAAGAGAGGAATTGCACCTACATGTTATAACAGAGTAAAATACAACAACTTATATTGTTGCATCAGACACTCGGACACAAATGTGTACAGTGGAATTTGCACCATGACATTTCTGCACCCATGTTAACGTTTCTGAGTGTTTGTGGCTTGCTGCAGTTGGATGTATCCATCCCTGAATTGGTATTTTCTGAAGGAAACTCTGAGGAAACAGATATAGTGACAAAAGATGTGGTCTTGTTAAACAAATGATCATATGGCTAATACATTCCAGCCTGGCATCCATGAACACATTTTGTAAGATAGAATTAACTCCACTTCATAAATTATAGTACATTTCCTTGAAGTAAGTTTCAATATACTGTATATTCTATGATATAATCATGGAATTTTTTATTTTTATCCCATCTTTATTATTTATAAATAACTCAAGGCACAAACACACACTCCTTCCTCTACCTATTTTTTCCACAACAACTCTATGAGGTAGGTTGGCGTGGGAGAGAAATGACTGGCCCAAAGTCACTCAGCCTGCTTTGTTTGTTTGTTATAACACTGAGCTCTGGTTTATAAATAAATTATACCATAACAGGAATAATTTTAGAAAAACGATTTTCTACTTTCTTGAGCAGGAGATGAAGTCTGTTTCAAGATTATGCATATTGACTGCAATATTTTGCTTGTATTAAAAATATACAACTCATTTAATAGGAGATATTGTATTAGTCAATAAAAGTATTGATTTAATTGATTGATTGCATGTTGCTTCTTTGAGTTCTATGAAAGCCTTTTCTGCAAATATGTAGGATATGGCTAGCATGGCAGCCATTTTGTGATTAGCATCCATTATACTTTAACTTATTTGATTGTAAAATTCGCTTGACTGCTAGAAACCACCTGGGCTCTTACATAAGGCAGCTTACATAATTTAGGCAATCATAAACTCCTGCCTTAAAATAACAAGTTAATTAAGGTATTTGGTCTTGAAATATCCAATTATATTTATGTGTCTGATTTCACAATTTGTTTTGATCCTGTACTGAGTCTATTTTCAAAACCAGGTGAGGATGTAGCACTAAATAGATAATTAATATTTTATGGGGGGAAAAATCTTTCCTGCAAGGATAGGAAAAGTGCCTATTCCTCTGCTCACTCAGACACTGGAAATGCAATTCATAAATATTACTATTCACTGACTGAATTGTTTCTAGGGTCATATTGGCAATAATATGCGAAGAACTATGTAAATAAAACTAATTTATAATAATATTAAGACTGTATAGCGTACAGTCTAAAATATTCTTTAACACAGCTAATTATCATAACAAAACCTTTGTGTTTCTTTATAGTATTAATTATCAATGAAAATCTCTCACAGCATTAACGCTCTAGCAGATTTTCAGTTAGACAAAAGAGAAAGCAAAACCTTTCATTTGGACTCCCGCTTCCTTCTATGTGGAAAATTATTTTAAAAATGTATTTAATTACCTTTTTAAGAAATGGGAAAGAAATTTCTAAGGCCTTTGCTCCCTATTAATAGTGTCTTTATATTTTTCCCATAAGAGTCTGTCTTTAAAACTCCTTTCTTTCTGGAAATACTCATTAACCTTGGCTTAGTTTCTTCACTACAAAATAACTCATCCTCACATTTTCTGTATCGAATACCAAAGTATTACCTATAACGTCAGTGCCATATGTGACAGTATAAACAAGATAATTATAGAATAAATTATTTTGCAATGATTATATAATTTGTACGATGCAATGAAAGTATAATTTGAAGTAAAAATGGTCAAAATCCATTTATTATGCCAACTGACGTTTTACAAAATACTATAAGCTTTTAACTTTTCAAGAATTCTTTTAGCACATAATTCATCTTTTGTTGGTATAAATGTGGCTTGAAGATGAACCACCTCTCTCTCCCAGCTTAATCGTCTTACCTGATTAAATTATTCAGAAAATTAATAAAATTACAAATACTGTAATTTGTAACAACTGAGTTTATAAAGGTATTACCTCTATAGATTTTGTCACCACGGCTTCTTTACAGTACACCGAAAGATATGAAATACGAAAGCCGTTATAGCAAATACCTGGGATACATACTGTAGTGTTAGGGTATCATATCTGAATTGCAGAAATACAGAGGACCACTAGATGGCATTAAAATGACAGAGAAATGTAATTTTTTGTTCCCATCTAGTGGTCATCCAAACATTTGCACCCACACTATATCTACACTTCTAATAAGCAAACAGCTTTGCTCTTACAAGCAGCTTTAAGCAGAAAAGCCTTTACTGCTTGCCAAAGGGCCTATAAATAAGATGCAAAGGCATGATCTCAGTATTATGTATCAATCTTTCCAATCTGGCAGCTTCAAGATGTATTAGATTTGAATTTTTACAATTGTGTGACTTAGGAATTTTGGGAGTTTGAGGTTAATACTTTTGATGAAGTTCAAATTTAAAACATGTTGGGGTTTCCTCTGCCATATAGAAATCATCCAGTTTTTTGCAACCCACAACTTGTTGGCTTCAATCATCTAATTAGACAGTCTACTGTTGCAGCAACACACATACACATACACACATAAACACACACACACACACACACACACACACACTAACAAATTTTCTGCAGTTTTCTTGGCAAGGTTTTCCAGAAGTAGCTTGCTCTTGTCTACTTCCTAGGTTTGAAAAGGAGTGACTGGCCCAAGGTCATTCAGCTGGTGCTATGCCTAAAGCAGGACTTGACCTCAACAGTCTTCCTGTTTCTAGTCTGATGCCTTAACCACAATAATAAATTAGCTTTCTTCATTGTATGCATTACAATTATTTGAGGCATGAAATGAATCTCTTGGCTCCAGTTTGGGAAATGTTACACTATTGTCATAAGCACACTTGATAGCAAGTACTGCTTGACTCAACAGACTTCATTTCAAAGTAAGAAGTATCACAGGTTCATGGTTATTTATATTTTAACCAAGCTCCAAACATTGGATTTAAATAAATTGAGCCTTCTTTGCACCATGGTTTTTAATGGGACCAGGAAAACAAATGTAGCTTTTGCACTCATGCTTACTTTCTCATAGCCTGTTGCATTTGAAGGAGCAAATAATTCTAAAGCACTATTATGATAAAAATGAGGTAGATACAGTCAAATAACACTGCTTGATTTGCAGTTTAGATACTCATGCAAACAGCTCATTATATTCAATAAGTATACAACCTCAGTGCAGAACTCTTAATTTAAGTCTATACTTTAATTGGAATATGGAATTATGGGATGAATCTGTACTTGACATAAAAGTACAGGTAGTCCTCAACTTACGATCATAATTGCGCCCAGAATTGTGGTTGTAAGTCCTGCCAGTCGCTAAGTAGGTCAACACATGACTTTATGACATTTTTATAGTGAATCACCATGGCTGTTAAGCAAACACCATGGTCACCAAATGAACCCATTGTCCACAATGGACATTTTTTTGCTGAAAACTGGGTTTCTGGCAAAAAAAGTAATAAATCTCATTTATAACTGTGGGACGTTGATGACTGTGAATGTGGGCAGGTTGCCAAGTACCCAAAATGCGATCACGATTTCACATGCAGTGGCAGCTATCAGAACTCAAAATTCTGGTTGTAAGTCGTTTTTTGGGAGGTCTGTTCTAACTTGGAACAATTGGTAAGTGACTATTTGTAAGTCAAGGACTACTGGTATATCAGTGTTTTTCAAACTTTTAAGATGTGTGGACTTCAATTTCTAGAATTCCCTGGCCAATACTGGAAGCGGATAGTACACATGGCAACACCAGGCTGAGTTAGAAGTTAGTCAGGGTCAGATCCAGAGACTAACAGGGACTATAGTAGGGCTGTCAAACTCGCGGCCCGCAGGCCAGATGTGTCACGATGGCCACGCCCATGCCCAGTTTAGCGAAGCGGGAAAAATTCATGAGACATCATGCCGCAAGTTTGACACCCCTGGATTATCGGATTGTGCGTTAAGACTGGAATGTCAAAAAAACATCCTGAAAGGCATCCATGACAAATGTCACCTGTATTGTTGCTAAGATAACCATCTGGTTGTACTGTACTCATGGAGTCAACAGGAACCAAGTTTAACTCAAAACAAGCTTTAAGGTTAGGGTTTCCATTTATTATTATGTCACCTTAGAGCAAACTATGTGGATTTGGATAAAATTGGATGAGAACATGGGTGGGGGGGCAGCCTTCTCCTGTAGGCAACAAGATGGGGAGAAAAAGGAAGCCTCATTTTCTCCCTCCACTCTGCGGAAGAATGAATCACACGGCGAGAAACGTTTTTGGCCAGCACCACTGCAGCCCCCTTCTCACGACTTTCGCTCGGTCTTAAAAAGACTACCCCTCACTTCGTGTCCCCCACCTCTAGGCTCTCTTCATCCAGCTGTGCCCGTGTCTCAAAAGCAAGCAATCCCGCCCACCCCGGTCGTTTCGTGGAAAGCACCCCCATTCCTACGCAGCGAATTCCACCCTAAAGGGGGATCGCTGCTTCGTCCCCCGTGTTAGCTCCCGGCGCCTTGTCAACCACCGAGAGCTGCGTGGGCAAAAGCGCTCGAGCCGGAGCGCGGAGTTGGAGCCTCAAGCGGCCCGATTGCGCCTGCTCAGTTCGAAAGGAGCATGCTCAGTCGTTGCAAAGCCGCAGATGCGACGGGCAGCCGATTTTCAACCTTACACCGGCCCGGGTTTTGTCGGCTAGCGCCTGCGCACGGAGGCTCTATCCTGCAAGGGATTCTTGAATTTCTCCGGGATTCCTGATCTGCAGTGCAGAGCAAAGCTGGGGGAACTCGCGGCAAGCTGCTTCTAGGGTCGCCGAAGCGATCCACAAAGAGGATTTTAAGCGGCAATCAGACAGAGGAAGAAGCGAAGCGAGGACCAATTCAACCCCCTGTACTCTAAACCGACCTTCGCTATTATTCTTTAACCGAAACCAGAAACCTTGTGCCGCTGAATTTCATCCTTTTGCTGCGGAAGACCGCGCACGCCGCAAGCTGTAAGTGTTCCCTGCACTCCTAGAGGTTACGCGCTGTCAAGAACTGCCGCGGGTTTTTTCCTTTCTTTTTTTCTTTTCGCAACTTCGGGAGCGATGCCTTGACATAATAAAGAGCTCCGTTGGCCACCGCGCATCGCCTTGCTTTTGACTAAGCATAAAAGATGGGAAAGGGGGCGAGCAGCTTGAGGCGGCGACAAAAAAAATAGGATTTGATTTGTGGGCTTTTGGCGATGCGAAGAGCATGCAGGAAAGAGAGAACGAGAGATAGAGGGGAGGGGGAGGGGATAGTTGACCGGGGTTTCAAAAAAAAATCTTTACATGGGGGCGAGTGTCTCCCATATGAGCATCGATCTCTCTATATATGATGCATACCCAGCAAAATTGCTTGTTTGACGGCATCCGTCAGATCTCAAACTGACTCGTTTGCATCTCTTGTCTCTTCTCGTTCCCTCCATCCCTACCGCGGGTCCAAAGCATTTGGACGCGAAGGGAGTAATTGGGAGATTTCGTGCGTTTATGGACCATATGTTGGTACTTAAAAACTCAAACAATACGCTTAGGTTGTCGCTGTATCCTTCCCTCCACCTCGAGTGTCTTAACAAAGTTGAATACGAGCCGCCTTATTGGTGATGTGGTTTCGTATGCGAGCGCTGATTTATGTTGTGTTTGTTGCCTGATTGTGGAAGTGGGGTGGTGGTGAAAAAAAGCGCCTCCATCTGCAAAGCGAAAACGCAGCGTTACGTTCAGAACTTCTTTTTGCGTGGGGCTTTTTGGATCAGAAAACCGTCATACGAAAACAAACAAAACCCGCCATAACTCTCTGGGGTGAGGACATTGAAAAGCGAATATTGATTTCTGGCTTAATCATTTGCGTTTGGCTTCAGAAACGAAAAGAATGACAGGCGAAAGACCCTTGACATTTCAACTCACTTTTTTTAAGAACCAAGGAAAGGTCTACTTTCTGGAGTAAACAATTCCCGTGACTCATGGTTTTTTATCCCCCAAGGTCATTATGACGGTCCCCCTTCCCCAAAGCTGACTGCCACCGTACGTCTTCCAATTTAAAGTAGTTAAAGTAATCGATGTTTTTATGCTCTGTAGGAAATCCCGGGTGAACCCACGTGCAACGTTTAAAGAAGAGCGCATAGTATGTTGATATACGGTTCTAAGGGGTATGGACGTAAGCGTGTACACGCGTGTGTGTTGTTATGTTGCTTCTCTGAGTGTGAAGAAGAGCGAGCGCGGGAGATCCCACACACACACACGCAACACGCCCTCTCCTGCTCGGTGGTTTCCCACCTTCACGAAGAAGGGATGGAGGTTGGGAAAATGGGAGATCGGCGAAGACCAAGCCCTGCAAGAGACGCACGCGAGCGGGAAGGTTTTGGGGGATCGGGTTTTGCTGGGAGAAGATCACAACAATGGGGAAGCGGGCTGCGAGACGGATCTGAAAAAAGGACTCGCGCGGAAAGCGAGGCTTTCTACTCAGAGACGGCTCGGCCAATCAGGATGGCTCCGGAAGGTTGGGAGGGGGGCAACCACCCGCTCGGCTCGCTGCAGTGTCACACCAGATTAAGACTGCGGTTCTAGGCGCCGTACCTGGAAGTCAACCTCCCGGGAACTTACTTCTAAGAAAATGCTATGTTGGACTTGGACTTCGGTCTTTGCCTGACAGGGTCAAAGGGATATTATCTTTGTTGAGGGAGGG
>JANHZT010007636.1:24463-34730 GCA_032468215.1 Stegonotus admiraltiensis | reverse complement strand
CCAGAGGGCAGGTGCCGCTACAGAGAAGGCTCTCCCCCTGGGGGTCACCAGCTGACATTGCTGTTCTGCGTGATTGTTTGGGGCTAGGAGAAGATTGCCAGCCACCACGCTGATGGGCACCAGCAGATCTCGGCCCTGGAGGAAGAGCTGGGCCAGGTGAGGGCCACCCGGGACCAGCTGCAGAAGTACATCCGGGAACTGGAGCAGTGCAACGACGACCTGGAGAGGGCCAAGAGGTACCCTGGGCGGAGGGGGGGACAGGATTGGCTGCTTCTCAAGAGGGGCCCTGGAGCCCCCCCATTGACCCTCTGGGGCCATGGGGCCCAGCTTCCTCCGGGGGGAGGGGGGCTCCCTCGGCTCCAGGCCCGGCTAACGCTCTGCCTGGGCTCCTTGCAGAGCCACCATCATGTCCCTGGAGGACTTTGAGCAGCGGCTGAACCAGGCCATCGAACGCAACGCCTTCCTAGAGAGCGAGCTGGATGAGAAGGAGAGCCTTCTGGAGTCAGTGCAGCGGCTGAAGGACGAAGCCAGAGGTGGGTGGGCAGGGCTTCGGTCCGCACTCTGGCGCTTCCCAGCCGCTCTCTGGGCCAGAAGCCCCGGGAGGCGCTGCGTTGGGCCAGCACGAAAGGAGAGAAGTCAGGGAGGCGGGAGGGCTGTTACTGCACGTGGCAGAAGGGAGCCTTTTCCTCCTGAATCTGCTGCACACTCGTCCCTGGCCACAGCTGTGCGCTTCAGAGCACTTTGGGGTGCCGAGGCCCACTGGGGGCGGGAGGGGCAGGGTCGCCTCACCCTTGAGCTGCTTTGGCCCCCTAGATTTGCGCCAAGAGCTGGCCGTGCAGCAGAAGCAGGAGAAGCCAAAGGCCTCCGGGGAGGGCTCCCTGCAAGACAGACAGACGGACATAGCCATGCAAGCCTCCTCCTCCAGGCCATCGACCCCTGTGGCCCCCCAAGTGCCGAGCAATGGATTTAGTACCCCAGGAGCCTTCAGGAGAGGTGAAAAGTTTCTCTCTCTCTCTCTCTCTCTCTCTCTCTCTCTCTCTCTCTCTCTCACACACACACACACAGAGTTTTCTTTTCACTTGCCCAGTAGAGTCCATGAAGAAATAGCGCCCCCTGGTGGGGAAGGGGAAGAACTGGCTGTACACCAGGCCCTTCCCAGTGGGGAAGGTGGCCGGGGTCACTGATGGCCTGGAACTGAGTCTAGGTAGAAAAACCTCAAGTCCTGTTACAAAATCCGTTCAGGAAGAAGCTCTTTAGAAAGAACTAAAATCCACCCATTGTTCTCTTTGCAAATAAAGCATCTTTTTTATCCCAGGTTTTGAGAATGGATCTGGGGCAACCCCGCTTACGCCAGCTGCACGGATATCAGCACTGAACATCGTGGGGGACCTCCTGCGGAAAGTCGGGGTGAGGCTTTTGGGCTCTTGAGAGGAACGAGGGGGAAAGCTGGATTTACCCTCCATCCCTAATCAAGCAGTGGGATCCAAGCTGGATTTTCCCAGGGCTGACCCAGCCATGTTCTTCGCTCCTAGGCGCTGGAGTCCAAGCTGGCTTCCTGCCGAAACTTTGTCCACGACCAGACCCCTTACCGAAGCCCAGCACCCCCTCCTCCCTACTTCGGCAGAGATGCGTTCGAGAGGCGGCTGAGCAGCCCCCACGTGCCCCAGGGGTGAGTACAGGAAACCCTCCCTGCAGAAATTGCCTGCCAGTGTTGCTCTAAAGATGCTGAGCCACGAAAGGTGGCTGGAGGCCTTCACCCCTAGAGAGAGCTCCACGGAGGCGCGCTCTCCACTCCGTGTCCCCCGGATGTGCTGGAATTGAGTGGGCGTCAGCAGAGGTTTTCTCAGCCTGTTTGTGAAAAGATGGGCGTTACCGGAGCCCCCGCCTTGGTACAGAGCTTTGACCCAGGTGGATTAAATCGCTCCTGCCTTCTTTTTATTTAAAGACTTTGGCCCTTGGTTCAAATGCCCCACTCTGGGCTGCTTAGTCCCAGCGGAAAAGCGCCCTGCTGGATCGGGCCTCAAGGTCAGTCTGGCTGGCATCTGCAGGCCTTGGGGGAAGCCCCAGAGCAGACAAGGAAGCAGCCCCACTGCATGGCTCCCAGGAGAACAGGGAGGGAAGCATCCACAGACACAGCCTTCTGCAGCTGGCGCCCTCCCAGTTGCAGATGGGCCGGAAACTGGGAGCAGCATTCCTGGGGTAGGAAGATGCCAACTCCTTGCCTGGGACGGCCTCTTCTGCCCCAGGAGCGTGCGGCACCCTCTGACGCCTGGGGTGAGTTGGGGCTTTGCCTTGCTTGATTCCCCCACTGCCAGCTCTCTTGGCCCCTCACAGGCTCCAAGGCCAATGACCCCTTCTGATTCCACAGGCTGGCCAAGAGACTGGATTTAGGTACACGGCCACCCAACCTTGCCGGGCCACCAGGCCTTCCAGCCCAGATGCTCTTCTGAGGGACCTTGGGAGCAGCCCACTTCTCAGGCAGCCGGCAATGGCTGTTCAGCTGCGACGGGGGGGAGCAGCAAGAGGAAAGCTGGCTGTGTCCACAGGAAGCGGGAGCCTGTCTTGGGTCCCAGCATGCTGAAGGGCTGCGTCAAGAATCTTGTAAGGGAGCTGGAGATGGGTTTTCCTTGCCCAGCCGGGAGGCTCTGCTTTCCTTGCCAGGGATAGTAGAGCCCCTCGGCCTTGGACCCCTGCCCTGGTTGCCTTCCTGCTTCCAGTTGGGCCCCCAAAGGCCCTTGCCCTTGAACGGCACTTCTGGAGAAGCCTCCAGGGGTTCTTAACACCAGCATTTCTGGACACCGCAAGTGTATCTTTTGGGCCTCTTAAGCTGTGGCTGCCCTGGCCAAGGAGGAGCCTTTTCCCGAAGCGCCTGCTGAACCACTTGAAACGCCTCCTGACGGGACTTCCTCTGATGCTGCCTGGGGGTCATTTGCTGGGGAAAGGGGGTTGGGTCTCAGGAAGCTCAGCAACACCAGCGTTGTGTTGTCAGATGCTTTCTCCGCTGCTGGGAGCGCAGAGAGTTAAGGGGGCCCTGCATAGAAATCTTCTAAATTAAAAAAAGCACAAGCTGGTATACTCCAGAGGTTTGGGACAAAAACTCCCCTCATCCTCAGCCAACAAGGCCTTCGGGCGATGGTGGTTGTAGTCCGACCCATCTGGAGAACTGGGCATCTGCCATTAAAAGCTTCTGCCCCAGTGCCTTGATCCTGTCCCCTTCCCTGTTTAAAGTGGGGCCTTTTAATCCAGGCGGTTTATAAAAAGTTTGTCGGGGGGAGAATTGGTGTGGAGGCTCCTATTCCAACTTGCTCTCTGGAGGATTGGGGGGGGGGCCCACTGGGCACTAGTTCGGTTGCTGGGTTATTAAACTGATTTGTCATCCAAAACTGCTGTGCTTCTCTCTCCAGTTTGTTTTTTTCTTGGCTAGAATTGAACAGAACAGAGAATTGGCAGCAAGGAACCATCCTGCAATCTGGACAAAAAGAAGCAGGCTTCCTCTAACACAGGGAAGCCCGGGGGCTGGATCTGGCCCGAGGGGTGCTTAGATCTGACCTGTGGGGCTGCCCTGGAAAGAGTGAAGGACCGGCCCCATGGTGCCTCTGCCAGTGAAAACAGCTCAGGAGAGCCTCCTGGGCTTTGTTTCTGCTGGCAGAGGGTTGCAGGAGGCTGTCGCAGCTGAAAATGGAGCTCAGGAGCCCGTTTTCGCTGGCAGAGTGCTTGGGCCACCACAGGTGCCGATGTCAAGCTGGCCATGCCCACCCCGGCCCTGTGAGGTCAAACACAATCCTGATGCATTCCTCAAGGAAATCAAGTTTGACACCCCTGCCCTGACGAATTTCAAAAGGCAGTAAGTTTCTAGTCCTCTGCCTGAAGAGAGACATGCTTGTGAGTTGTCCCAGGGATGCTTCGCTGCACACTTTGCACTCGGGTTCTGATTATTAACAACCTTTATTAATGTGTGTGTGTTTGTGTGTGTGTGTGTTAAGCACAAAGGTCATCCCAAGTAGTAAGAGTTGTTTTCTCGTTCATCCCCTCCCCTCCCATCCACCCCCAAAGCAGTGACTCAAAAAGGCACTTGGATTTTGGCAAATTTTGGGATGCCTTCTGAAAGGCTGGAAGCATCGGGGAAGAACAAGAATTTGAGGGTGGGTGCAAGGCAAGTGGGCTTTGTCTCCTAGGGGTTCGGAGCACTTCTGGGGGAGTGGCCCTGGTCTGGTCAGCCGGGCATGGGTGTGACCCTTGCAGAAAGGCAGCTGTGCGACTAAGGCCACCGTGGCTCAGTGTCTACGGGGGAGTAGCGGCAGCTGTGTCGGGGAGGACGTGGCTTTGGGACAGGCGAAGCGGCCTAGAGTGCTGCTAATGGCCCCCCCTTTTCCTTTTTCTGGTGCGGCAGTCAAACGGGCAAGCGTGGTGGAGGGGGGGAGCTGGTTAGTCGCTGGATTTTGTTCCGTTGAAATTTGCATCCCGGGAGTCTCCCTCTTCCTCGGAGCCTTCGGCAGCATTTTCGACCGACCGCCTGCTGCCACCAGCACCCCCCGATCGGCGCGAGGGGGCGAAGGACACCGGCTCGTTCCCGCGCCTGCAGTTGGGAAAAAGGATGGATGATAAAGAGCAGGGAGTCCTTTAGAGAAAGGGAGGCACACGGGTGCCACTTCTCGGGAGTCGGTGGAGGCGTAAGAGCAGAAGGTGTCATCTGAAAGGAGAGAGGTCCTTTCAGAACGTCTGGCCAGGAAAAGGCCTCGGAGGTGCCACTCTGCCCAAGAGCTGCTAGCTTCCCAAATTCCTTTAACCTTCCTGCCCTCCATGTCTTGTGGCAGAGAGTTCCTTAAGCCAATGGGGCATTCCTCTGACTTCCTTTCAACCAGCTGAAAGTTCCTGCTGGCTGCTTTCTAGCCCCCTCCATCTCCCCACCCTCCAAATGCAATTAGCCTTTTTCCTAAACAGAGAAAAAGGGCCAAGCGTTCTCCCTACATTGGAGACCCCACTTCGATCAAGAACTGAGTCAGGGGCAGCCTTTTCCCAGCGCCTGGTGTGCCTTTTCTGCAGTGAAGAGAAGAGACAATGTGAAGGGGGGGGGCAGCTCTAACCGCTTAGCTCCTGCGCAGGAACAGAAAAGGCCAGCCGAAAAGGGGTGTGAAATGCAGCCGAAGGATTTTGGCTTCGCACAGGTGCACACCCGCACGCACACACGCACACCAGTGGCAGCAGCAAAGCCGAGTGCTGGTGGCAAGGATTTCCTGCAAAGGAGAATCTACAAATATTACAGAAGGAAGTGACTCAACCGATCCGGAGAGGTTTTGGCGAGTTGGGGCTGATGCATGAATGCCCATCTCAGGATGGGGGACAGTCACGACTGCAGCTGGAGGTGGCTGGCAGAAGCAGCTCAGCCCTTTGCCAGTCACCAAGAGAACTGAGGGCTGCAAGGAGTGTTTGGAGCACAGCTGCACGCTAGAGCATGGCTCCAAGGGAGCCAGCCCGAGCTGCATGCTTTTGCCTCACAAATGAAGTGGTGGCTTGCCTGGCAGCGTGATGGGGCAGCTGCCCCCCCCCCGCCCCCCTGCCGTACCAGGGCTGGTCATGCTTCAAAAGCAACTGAAGGAAATGCTTTGGGCCTCCACACTGCTCCATTGCTCATGAAAGCAGCCAGGTTTTCCCCCCAAAGCTCCCACTTGCATTGGAGGGAAGAAACTGCTGCTGTTTAAAGCAGGAGTCTCCACACGTGGCCCTTTAAGACTTGTGGGCTTCAACTCCCAGAACTGAGGGGGGCAGGTTTCGCATGGGGCTTTGCTTGTATGCACAGTTTCTGGCATGTCACAGATGGCTGCTAGACCCCCGACTAGAATATCCGTGTGCAGGAGACTTCTAGAGAAGAGGAGCCTGCAGAGCAAACTAATATTTGTTTCTCGGAAGAAGCTGCTGCCCACGAGGGATCCAAGCCTTCAGAGTTTGCTTGCTTGGATTTCTAGGGGACTAAAGGCAGGTTGGGGCTTTGCAATCACAAGCAGACTGCCAAGGTGAAGGCCTGGTACCTGCCGAGTCACTGCGGAGCTTCTGGGTTCCCTCTGAAAGAGAGAAGGTCCCACGGCATCAGCCCCAGCCGGCAGCACCTTGGCAGGCAGGAGAGGGCCTGGTTGGGGGACCAGGGCCCCAGAGGAGGAGGTGCTGCCATCCTGTGCTCGGGTGCTGCTCAGTCCTGCCCAACCAACTCAGCTGCCAGGAGCCACTGAGTGAGGAGGCCAAGGGTTGCTGGCCGACCACTTGGCTCCAACCTTGGATGGAAATGGGTCGAGGCCTCTGGGCAGGAGGGGTGGGTGCCTGTGGGGGTGCAGGGCCCTCACCTGAGCTTGCTCTTCAGGGCCACCATCTCCCGCCCAATGGCCTCGTTGCTCTCTGTGGCCTCGTCCAGCTCCCGCTGCAACTTCCGGCGGCTGGCGTTGATGCGCTGGGACTCCTCCTCCGCCTCCTCCAGCTGCCGCTTCAGCTGCTTCACCCGGGCGCTGCCCTTGTCTGCCTGGTGGGGGGGGGGAGTCCGGCAGGGGCCTCAGAGCCAGCCCAAGAGGATGTAAAGCCACCCCAGGGTTTCTGGCGGGGGATGATGGGAGTGGAGGTCCCACTCAGCTCTGCCACAGCACTCCCCACTCCTTCACCTGCCCACCTGGCCATGAACGCCTGCTGCCTGGCACAGTCGGGCACCCACCTGGTCCTTGTACTGCTCGGCCTGCTTCCTCTCATCCTCCGCCTGCAGCAGGGTCTCCTTCAGCTTCTTGTCCTTCTGGCGCAGGGCCTTGGCCACCATCTGCTTTTCCCTGTAGGGAGGCAGAAAGGCTCTCAAAGGGACTAGTCCACATGAAGCTCTTCAGGGCTTGACAGCAACAGCCCAGCCCAATCCAAAGACAGGACAATCTGCCGCCTTAAAATGAGCAGCTGGCATGTTCCTTTCATGGAAAGAGATTCTGCCTTGTGAATTGCATCCAGGGCAAAGGAAGGAAAATTGATGTGTTTTTAAAAATATTTCTGAGTTTTGGTCAAATTGTTTCAAAGTAGGCTGCTTGTATTTCCTCAGAAAGGGGTTTTATTTACCCTTGTGATGGTGAATCTATGGCACGTGTGCCACCTGCCATATCTGTGGGAATGCGAGCGTTGCCCTAGGTCAGCTCCACTGTGCATGCATGTGCCGGCCAGCTGATTTTTGGGCCTTCCGGGCCCACCGGAAGTCGGGAAATGGGCCGTTTCCGGTCTCTGGAGGGCCTCTGGGAGGTGGGAGAGGCCGTTTTCACCCTCCCCAGGCTCCAAGAAAGCCTCTGGAGCCTGGGGAGGGCAAAAAACGGGCCTACCGGGCCCACTGTGGCATCGTGTGCCAAAAGCGGGGGTTGCACAGGGAGGGGGGGTTGCGGGTGCATGCGCGGTGGGTGGGTGCATTGAATTATGGGTGTGGGCACACGTGCGCACGACCCCCCTGCTTTTCCCCCCTTTTGGCACGCAATGGCAAGAAGGTTAGCCATCACTGATTTACCCAGAACTGAATACAATGTTAAAAAGGTGCTGAGAAAAGTTAAAAGCTAAAAAAAGGGGGCATTTTTCAGGTCTGCCTGAATGATTTAGTGATGGCATCTCAAAATTCCCCTAGGAAGGTTACCAAGACCAGGCCTGGAGGTTTGGTGCCAAACAGGTGGATGCACACCTGGACACCCAGACTGCAAACACCCCACACAATGCAGCCCTCCTCTGGGCAACCTCCCCACCCCCACTGCCCCCTTTGGGTACCTGGACTCCTGCTCCAGTTGCTCTTCCAGCTGGCTGATTTTGGCCTCCAGGGCCGAGATGGTGGCCTTGAACTTGGACTTGACGGCCCCCTCCATCTCCTGCAGCTTGGACCTCAGCTCCTTGTTCTGCCGCTCCAGCTGCTGGCGGGCACTCTCGTTCTTCTGCGCTGTGGCACGCTCCGTGGCCAGCTCATTGCTCAGCTGCTCCGACTGAAGAGGGGAAGGGGGATTTGTACTCGGTTCTGGGTAAATCAGTGATCCGGAGCAAGTCCCGCTTCTTCCACGCCCACACCCTCCCCCCGCCCCAGGGAAGGGGCTTACCTGCTGCACCGCCTTGCGGAAGCGGTCACTCATGGCCTCCATGTTGCCCTGCTCCTCCTCCAGCTCCTCCTCTATCTGAGAGATCCGGGCCTCCAAGCGGCGCTTCTCGTCCTGCAGGCTGATCCTGGGGGGCAGTTGGGGACATTGCAAGGGACCAGCAGCTGATATCCACTCCCTGCCCCCTCCAGCTCCCAGGCCCAGTGTTGGGCAGCTCATCTGAGTGGCTCTCCACCTCCGGCTGGGGGGTGCTGCAAGGCCAGCCATTTTGGCCCCTTACCTCCCCGAGGCAGAGCTGGCCAGCTCTTCCGCCAGGTCCTCCTTCTCCTGCTCCGCTTGCTTCCGAGCCCGCTCTGCGGCAGCCAAGTCCTGCCAAGGAAGAGGCTCCCTGAGCACCTCTGTCTACAGACAGAAGAGGCTCTGCAGGGCCCGGGACCCACTTTCAGAATCAGGGAGCTGTCGTTTAACTCGCCCTGAGCGGGCTCGATTTGATAGCATTCCCCACTTGGGCAAAGGAGATGTTTTAAGTGGCTGTTTGGCCAGATTTCAGTCCTGCTTTTCTCCTGGGGTTGGGGGTGGCCTGCGCAGCTCCCCCTGCTCAACCTTCTGCCCCAGAACCGCCCTGTGCAGCGGGTGGCTGGAGTGACTTCCACGGCTGACAGCAGAGCCGCGTCTTCCCACTTCAGCCCTGCACTGTTCCTCTCTCTCTCACACACACACGTCCTGGGCAGCGGGCATCCAAGGTGCTCACCTGGGCAGAGCTGAACCCCTCCCGGCCTTTCCAGCCCCCCACCAGCTCACCTCTTGCAGCTGCATGAGCTCCGCCTCCAGGTTCTTCGCCTTCTTCTCACTCTCCCGGGCGGTGGCAAAGACCTCTTCCCTGGCGGCCCGGGCATCGTCCAGCTCCCGCTGGAAGTCCTTCATCTGGGCCTGGGAGCAGGGTCAGAGGGTCGCTCCTTAGCTCAGGCCTTGCTCCTGCTCCCTCCCTGCCCCCTCCTCCCCCAGACCGCCCCATCCTCCAGGACCAGCGGGGGGGTCTCCCAAACGCACCTGGAGCCACCCCTGGAGAAGCGGGAGACTGCTCCAGAAGGCGGGTGGACCTCCCTACCTGTAGTTTCCGCAGCTGCTTGATGGCTTCCTCACGGCCCTTGATGGCGGAGTCCACCTGCCCTTCCAGGCCTTTGAGGTCCACCTCCAGCTTCTTCTTGGTGGCCGCTGCCAGGCCCCGTTGCTTTCGCTCGTCTTCCAGTTCTACCTCCAGCTCGTGGAGCTGGTGAAGAGGGAGGAGAGACCGGGAGGGGTGATGCCAGGTAGCATGGAGTTTGCAGCTGCACCCAAAGCCACCCGTGCCCACCCTTCTAACTCTCACAGCCCACAACAAAACAGTGATCGCTCTCATTCAAGACAACGATGAATCCGCATACAGACAGGAGGTTGAACAACTAGCCTCGTGGTGCGACCAGAACAATCTGGCACTGAACACACTCAAAACCGTAGAAATTTATTTATTTATTTTATTTATGTATTTATTAGTCCAATTTATATGCTGCCCTTCTCCATAGACTCAGGGCGGCTTACAATGCATTATAGCAATAGCCTGCATACTTTTTTTTTGTATATACCTGTTTATTAGGGCTTTTGGCCCCCCCAAGCGGTGTTGTTCTATACAAAGTTGGTTTATTGCCCCCACAATCCGGGTCCTCAATCTACCTACCTTGAAAGGCTGAGTCAACCTTGAGCCTGGTGAGATTTGAACTCGCACTAATTGCAGGCAGCTAAGTCCTAGCACTTAACAGCATTTAGTCCGCTGCACTGCCGAGGCTCTAAATGGTGGTAGTCTTTAGGAGAAACCAGGAATGAAATCTACTTACCTTCCTTGCCAGTTCAGAAGTGTGTGTGTGTCACATGCGCACAAAACCTGTGCATGCGCAGAAGGCAATAAAACCAGGAAGTGATGACGCCCAGGCGGCGATTGCTACCAGATTGCCGAACCACAGGGAAAAATCACTACCGGATCAGGTGATCCAGTCTGATCCAGGAGCATTTCATCCCTGGGAGAAACCCTTCCATACTTCCACCTCTCATAATACTAGACAGCACAGTATCAACAGTAGACCTTCAAATTTCTAGGTTCTACCATATTGCAAGATCTAAAATGGACAGCTAACATCAAAAACGTCATCAAAAAA
>JANHZT010007634.1:0-18228 GCA_032468215.1 Stegonotus admiraltiensis | reverse complement strand
TGGTCTTAGGGATAATTTTATGGTTGGGGGGTCACCACAACTTGAGGAACTGTATTAAAGGGTCGCGGCATTAGGTAAGTTGAGAACCACTGGCTTAATGCTTTGTAAGCTGCCCTGAGTCTCCGGAGAAGGGCGGCATATAAATTGAACCAATAAATAAATAATAATAAAATTGTAGTAGAGAAATGTCTGAGTTTTAAGTTAAAAATGTAAAAAACACAGAAGATGGCTTCGAACTGCATTTGAAAGATTTGTTTTCTCCTAGCTTTCAACATAGGCAAATGACAGAATTTGCCAATTACTCCCAGGTTAGGAATAATAGCTGCGGGGAGAAAAATTATTCCTCTCTCCCAATGGTGATCTGGAAGTGGACTATGGTCTTAACATTATCCAGGAAAGAATAAGGGGGACCAGAGTTGTGGCAGATACGTGGGTCCAGGTTATTCTTGGATTTGTTAGGATGCTGCAATGGGCTTCATGTTATTTTAAGACTTTTATGGCTTATAATGCAGTTTGCTTTCTCATTTCAAATTGCTATCAACCCTGGGTTAGAACAGACTCTGGGAGTTAAAAAGATGTGGAGCTGCAGATTGTTCATCCTGTTTCTAGAGGTAGTCCAGGAATATTCATGCATTCAAATCCATTTCCTTTTCACAGCTGAAACCTTTCAAACAACACCCAAGCCTCAGCATTGATGCAAGAGAAGCTAGTCAAACATTGCAAGATGACAGACGAGCCTATTAAAGAGATCTTGGGAAGTTCCAAGTGTCCTCAGTGTGCAACGCAGGAGAAAAGCAACAACAATGACTACAGGGTAATAGCTGTCCCTTTGGTGAGTGAATGCCAACTGACGGCTGCTACAGGGGGAGCTGAACTCTCCTGTTACCGCTGTACAATCCCATTTGGGGTGGTGATCCTCATTGCTGGTGTGGTAGTCACTGCGGTGGCATATAGCTTCAACTCCCATGGATCCATCATCTCCGTGTTTGGTTTGATTCTCTTATCATCTGGACTCTTTTTGCTGGTGTCAAGTGCATTATGCTGGAAAATCCGCCAGCACCACAAGAAGACCAAGAGGCGTGAAAGCCAGACAGTTCTAGTGGCTAACCAGAGGAACCTGTTTGCTTAAGAACTACATTTTTAAAAAAAACCTCTAAAAAGACAGAGAATGCAATGGGTCACAGTGCACAAATCTATTTATTTTCATTTGGGCTACAGGATGTCTTTTATTAATGACTGTTTGGGTTTATCGATGTTAAGTAAACAGTTCTTGCAAAATCAGGAATAATTGGTATCCGTTTTATCATAAACATATTTCAAGGTGAATTAGGTTTAGTAGTTTCTTCCTTCCATTTAGTCTCCTATCGGCATTTACCCCTCTCTCCATTTATATTATAAACTTAAAAGCAAGATAAGCTAAGGTGAGAAAACCTATTATAGTCAAAGATAGCAGTAAGCAATTGATAATGTATATATGCCCATAAGAACAAGGTAATTCTTTGTTAACAGCTATCTCTTTTCATAGAATTATTTGTTTCAACTATATATATATATGTGTGTGTGTATATATATATATATGTATGTATGTATGTATGTAACGAGCTTACCTTGAATTACTTTCCTGAGGAGCAACTTTTGAAAGTGATTGGGAAGAGGATCCTATGAACAATTCTATTATGGTTAACAGTTGCAAATAAATCTGTCACTATAGTGATAAATAATTCTATATTTTTCTATCCTACAAAAGGCAGGGAAGCACCTAAACTTTAGCTGTTTTTCTACTCCAGATTTCCCTTGAAAAAATCAGCTTCTACCTGTTGTTTACCTTGGTGTGGATCAAAGAGGTCCTGCTGCCTCAGTACCATCTCCCAAACTGAAAATAGCAATTTCATTGCATGCTTCATTGATTAGCATGTTTGCTTGATTTACAAAGAGTTGCAAATAAAACACTTCCCTTTTTCCTTCTCCACCCATTTGGAAAACCCATCTTGAAATATTATTTGCCTCCCCGTCCTTATACATTGCCTCTGCTTACTGGCCTCCTCCTCAGCTCCGTCTTCTGCAGCAAAGATTTTTGTTGTTGTACTCCAAATTATTCTGAATGCTTGGATAATATTGGAAACAGGAAATGTCGGGAAAATTGAGAAGACGATCAGAAAACACCTAAAAGTGCCAAAAGCCTGCTCATGGCTTTCTCCTCCGATTTTGTGGCATTACGTTTTCAATAGATGAAAAGTTCATCAACTTTTTTTTTAAGGCCTACAGTAGCTGCATTAGTGAATCCTCAGATCACTTCTTTACTCTTGTTTTGTTCCTAAGAAATTTATGGTACTTTTTCAAGACAAATATTGAACTTTTTAAAATTTTGGGTGCTCAGGGGAGGGGGATTAATACTTAAGACACAAGTTAATCTCTATGCTTATTAGCCCAAAGTAAACAAAATATCTGTATAGCTAAAAGTGACTTTTTTCTATAAATTTCATTATTATAATGCTCTCATACTTAGCACTTTGGGGTGGTTTTGATATTTTTTTAATGAACCCTTCATTTTAAAAATAATAAACAATTTCTGCTGCTAGAGCTTCACAAGGTTTAGTTATTTCCATTCTGATCTGGTACAGGTAATCCTCTGCTTACGACCACAATTTAGCACAAAATGTATGTTGCTAAGTGAGAAATTTGTTAAGGGAGTTTTGCCCCATTTTATGACTTTTCTTGTCACATTTGTTAACTGAATCACTGTAGTTGTTAAATTAGTAACACGATTGTTAAGTGAATATGGTTTTCCCATTGACTCTGCTTGTTAGAAGGTTGCAAAAGGTGATCACATGACCTGGGATACTGGAACCATCATAAATGTGAGTCAGACGTCAAACATCCGAATATCAATCACATGACCATGGGGATGCTGCAGTGGTCATAAGTGTGAAAAATGGTCATAAGTCACTTTTTTCAGTGCCGTTGTTAACTTCAAATGGTCACTAAATGAACTGTTGTAAGTCGAGGACTACCTGTACTGATCCATCCCAGAAGACCAGTATGGATATGAGTGATACGAATGCACAGCCAGAGATGGCTTCAATGTATTTTGTTCATCCCTGCCCCACTGAAATTCTAAGGAACACGTGAAACTAGAGAGGGAGAACATTAAACTATGCAGATGGAACTTTTATCCAGTCCCTGAAAGCTTGTACAATTACTGATTATTAAGTGCAGTTGAACCTGTAAAAGTCTGCTAATGTTGAACTTTCTCTTCTGCATCTTTATTTAAGAAATGTATGGGGCAGTGTATGCAAAATTTATGTTAAAAACTTAAAATACAATAAAAGATCCTATGAACCAAGCCTAAAGCGGTAAAATTTCAAAAAGCTGAAATCAAACACAAATTGAAATAGTAACATGTATATACAAATTAAATGCATTAAATGCAAATAAAATGGTTCTAGAAGATCATTGAATTTAATTCAGAGTGGACGCTAGCCATGTTTCCCTTGTAAACCAAGTGATGCTGTGGCTGTGCTTTCACAGTACTTAGAGGCTGAAGGGGTCTGGATGGGGGACAATAGGCTGCTGCTGAACTTTGGTAAGATAGAGTAATTGTGGAGTCTTTGGATCCAGAAGTTTATCATTTTAGTTCTGGATGGAGTGGCTCTACTCCAGACAGACCTAATGTGCAACTTGGGGATCTTCCTAGACTCATGATTCCTGCCCAAAGAGCAGGTGGCAATCATGGTTAGAAGAACGTTTGCACAATTTGGGATTGTGTGCCAACTGTACTCTTGTCTGGATTGTGAGGCCCTGTGCTTAGTGACTCATGCTCTGGTCATCTGCCATTTGGATCATGCACTCTATATGGAGCTACCCTTGAAGGGTATTTGGAAGCTACAATTGTTCCAGAATGCAACAGTACAGACAGTTTTGAGGCTTCTAGGGTAGCACATGGGACATCACGTTGCACTGGCTACTGATCTGCTTTCCACTAATTCAAGGTGTCGAATTAACTATCTTTAAAACCCTTTATGGCATAGGTCCATGATATCTGAGGAGCCATCTTTCCTCAATGGGTTTGGTTCATTCTCCACACGCTAGTAAAAGTATCCTATTGTGGACCCCATCAGGCAAGGAATTGCAGCTGGGGGGGGGGGGTCCAGGAGAAAAGTCTTTTCTGCCCCTGCCTTTTGGAACATCTTGCCACTGGAGGTGAGATCTATCCCCCTTCTCCTGGCCTTCAGGAAATGCCTTAAAATTTGGCTATGTCGGTTGGCATAGGAGAAGCTGTTGGCTGAAGGTGACTAGTGTAGTAACAGAGAAGCTCATTGCCTAATTTCGTATATCCTCAGCCTAATTTCAACAGCCTCTTGCAGGAAAAAAATTCAGATTTGGGGTAAGTGATTTCAACTTTCCCCTGCAGCCTCCTCTCTAGGAGTAAAAGAGCAAAAGGGCAATAGAGAGACTGAAAAAGGATGCCAGAAACATGATGGCCCTACTTCACTCAGTGTTGCTTTGCCATTGAACTTCACTGATGTAATCTGACTCCCAACCAGACTATGCTTGTAGAGATGTGTTGCTTGGTCAAAAAAAAAAATTGTCCCCCAAAATACAAAGCATGAACCTCAGATGCATATAAGTTCTTGTACCCCAAAACAACACTTGAGGCAAGAGACAACGTTGGTCTCAGAATTCTGTTTCTTCTATCTCTCTACATGCCAAAGAAGCTGTAATTTGGGGTATGTCCAGGACTTGAGCAAAAGCATCTCAGCCTATTTCCAGTGTTAAGACTCAGTTCTGTGGCATGTTAGCATGTTAAGTAGTAACAACAGAGTCTATCCGATCATGTTCAAAGTGTCATTCCTTCCTCAGTGTGTAAGATTCATCTGGGAATAGACTGAAAGTTTCCAGACTAAAGGATGTGACTTGGGTCATGACATCCTGCACTGTAAGAATGTAATAGGAAAAAAAAATCCAAGGTGTTTGTGAAATTGGCCATTGTAGTCCTACATTTTAAAGACAGAGCCATATGGTTGATTAAGAATCTGCTCTCCTACAGATGGATGCAAACTTGTGGCTCAGTTGTGTATCCAACTGAAATGTCCTATTTTTTGTCCAATAGAATTTGCTTGTAAGTAAATGTGAATAGCATTGCAACTTTTAAATTACGAGTGCTGTAATGCTCTGTGTCTGGAGAGATGTAAAATCAAGCCCCAGAAATTTCCTCTCAGAATATTACTGGCTTTCTCCAAATGAAGGAACGGTGGAGGTACATCATTGCATGAATAACCCCAACCCTTTTGTTAAAAATGCGCACATGGAAACAGTGCTCACAACTGAGACCCTAGCCTTCTAAAGTGCAAGCTGTGATTTAAATAGAGCAGCAGCTATACATATGGGAGGGGATGTTTAGACTCAGTATTTGTGTTGCTACACTCCACAGTTACCAGACACTATAATAAAATCACTTGCATCAGAGGAAAGCTGACCACACATTTTAGCACTTTTCATAGCTCGAACTTAATCACGGCAGGAAGCTTTCCTGCTACTGGGGGAACATATTGCGTCACTAGAACATCTGACACGGGTATCTTATGTCAATCACTTTGCTTAAGGTCATTAAAAATATTAGGGGGTGTTCTCTTACAATATAAAGCTGTGGCATAGAGTGACAATTAGCAGGACATACAGCATTGCTAAATCAGTGGACAGAGGATTTAAAAACCCACTCTTATTCAGAATGAGGGCAGTGGTTATCATCTGCAAGGCAAAGGGTGACCCTCCCATACTAAAGCAATAATTCTGATCAAGCTTCAACTAGGGAAACAAAGACAGCATGTTCTGGCTGTAATATGCTTTTTTCCCCCCTGCTGGAATTTTGTTTAGCCCAGCAATTTGACTGTGTGTATTGTAAAATTCAGGTGCACTGAAACCACCAGCCAACCATCTGAATGGCACGTGAGTATAGAAAACAGAAATACTTCTCCTAAGGATAATATGAGAGAATGAGCCTTTTTTTTTTTTGGACCCAAACTTTCAGCTCAATATCATTCAAGGCTTTTCAGGTTTGGTTCAGGTTGCAAACTCCTGAATGACATGGTGGATCAGAGGTGATTGAACACGAACCCTTATGCAGATATGTGTAACGGACAGTAGCCCTTTTACAACATGTATGTTCTGCTAAATGTTCCTCTGTGCCACAGTTTTAGATTGTAAGAGAACACCCCCTAATATTTTTAATGACCTTAAGCAAAGTGATCTCTTATTGGCCATTTATTTAGGCAAAATGAGTACAAGAAGCATAATTCAAAAAATGAATTAGGGAGGGATGATTGCTGAAAATGAAGTAGCTTCCTATGCACTGGTGTGCTTGCTCAGGAAAAGCAAATGGGAGGGGATTTCTTTTTCAGATGTCCTTTAATTCTTTGTGAATGTTTCCTTCTTTGTTGGCCCCATTAAAAGAAATAATACATCCAAAGGTATTACCTAGTCCCACTCAGTTCTACTCTGAAGTTACCCCAACCAGATATAATTACATCTGGTAATGGCCCTGTCTGATTCACAGAATTGAAGGGAGTCCAAATAATGGCACCTTCCAATTTAACTACTCTAGTCCCTATCATATTTTTTGACTTTAACTTCATGGAGACAATGTTTTAATCAGGAAAGGGAAAAAATAAGTACCTGATGTGTCTTTTAATTGCTTGGACTAGAGCTGTCAGTCTCCAAATATTCTAACTGCCCGCCTCAAAGTGGCTATCACAGAAGTGCTCCCAAAACAAACTGTCAGAGGGAATAACACTTCATTCCTTTAAACGTATCCCCAAATTATGCTCATTATTTATCCTTGCTCAATTATTAATTTCTCCGTCTCCGTCTCCGTCTCCATGTATGCCAAATGATATTAACTTGTTTTCATACTGATTCCACTAGGATCTCTCTGGTTCAGTACAGGATTCACCAAATGGACAGAGCCATATACTATGAAGAAAAGTCCACCCTACTTCCATTCAGAAATCAAATATTCTAGAATAGAATCTCCTCTGCATTGGATAAAGCTGGGTTATCAGAAAGATTTCCTCTTTTCTCCTAAAAAAAATCAGAGATGAGCATTCCCACTCAGTTAGATTCCCTTTCTGTCTCAAGAACTCACTTTGTGAATTGAATTAACAGCTTTCCTGGAAAACTGGCTCATGACATGATTTCCTTGTGAACTCCATCCACCTGTCATGTCAGAGTTTGGAAAGCTGCCAGAATTGGCAGGAAATAATAGGCAGCAGGATACTGGTGTGTGTCAATGGCCCTGACCCTCCCATTCCTGAACATGAATAAGTTTGATGCTTGCAAGGCGTCAGAGCCCATCAGCTTCTGGATTCACAGAAGCCTATGGGTGGGATGCACAGCTCTTGAAATAACATCCAGCCAGTAGAAAGCTTTGCAGCCTGGGAAGCAGAAGGGGCTGCATTCTCTTTGGCTGGAATTCCCATACATCCCTTTGTTCTTTGGCTTGATAAGATTCCGACTGGTTCTAATTGAAGAATGAAACACAATCCTAATGTGAGCAGTTGCTTGACAAGCTAAAATAAAAGTTCACCCAAGGGAAACATGAAAGCGGTGGTTCATAATTTCTATTTTTCAAAGCACTTCTTTAGAAGGAAATGCGGTCAGTTGGGATGCTGAAAAATACCCCACATGGAAATTTATTTCCCATTGATCGGTGAGTGGGTTTAAAAAGAAAAACCAACTCATCAATTTGATTACATGTAGTGAATGAAATTCTTTACTAGGGTGAAGCATATCCTGAGTACTATAGTTTGCATATTATGATATCTATGCCTTCAAAATAAATGTGCATGATGTGGTATCTCACATATGTTGTGACAATAGATCATTGATAGTATTTATTGTAATTATGGTGCAATAGTCAACCCAAGGTTCCTGATGACATGTATCTGCAAAAAAAAAAAGTGTAATTCTTGTTTCTAAATAATGTACATCCCATGTTTACCTTACCCATTTTTACTTCACAAAAGCAGAAGGCTGTTTCATATTGAAAATGCAATTATTTAAATGCATTTTAATGTTCATACTTGATAAGGTGACTTGATAGCCCAGTTTCCATAATATATCAATTGGTTCTTGCAGTATCGATTAAAGCATGGAGTCCACTCAATTTTTATGGCTGTTGAATTTGCCACCTAAATACAGCAGAATTTCAGGTATGAGGACATAGCATCTTCAAACAGACTGGAACCCATATAAAGGGTAAGTGTTTGGCAACATCCATTTATTTTTATTTTTTTTACTTTGGAGCTGATAACTTTGGAAACTTGCATGTGCAAAATCTGACCTTTCCTTTTCTAGGAAGGAATCCATATATTTACTGGCATCCGTCTCACTATATAAACCAGACAGCATTGGAAGATCTTTCTGGAAATACTCCCAGTAAGTTAGTAAATCACAACTGAAAGATTGCTTCTTGCACATAAGCTTTTTAATATTGAAAAAGCTTTTCAATATTGGAGATTCAAGATTCAAACTACTACTACTATTTTCCTCTACTTTCACAAGGTTATTATACTGCAGGTGGAAAGTGAATTTCCTGGTTTACCTGGAAGGGCCCCATGCTTCCTGCTTGTGGGATAGATAGGGCTCCTCTGCTGAACAGGAGATGCTCCCTATTTAAGTAGGGGTTGGGAAGCTCCCAGCCACCCTATAGATCCAAGGCGTCCAACCTTGGCAACTTTTAAGACCTGTGGGGAAAAAAGTCTGTCTGGGGAATTCTGGGAGTTGAAGTCCACAAGTCTTAAACTTGCCAAATGTTGGACACCCCTGCTGTAGATTCTCCTGATAGTCTTCACATCAGGCTGCCAAGATTGATGCTGGAGGGGCGGTGAGGGAGGGCCAGTAGCAGGAGAAACAGGTTGACCTGCCAGCTTCTATCAGCCAGCCTGAGAAGCAGCTGACAGGCTGGGTTAAGACTGACATGATGAAGTGAGGGAGATCCTGCTTCACCACATAGACCCCGAAGCACCTGTCAGGTATTTTTTTTCCAGCTCACTTTGGAACTGTTACTGTCATCATTTTATATAATTTATCATTACTTGTGCCATTCTAAAACAGAATATAGTGGTGGGCTGATGTTACATGTGGTGGAAGAACTCCTTCCATTATCTCACTATAACTTTCCTTCTCCTCTGCCTATAGATTAGAATAGAACAGAATTTTTTATTGGCCAAGTGTGATTGGACACACAAGGAATTTGTCTTGGTGCATATGTCTCAGAGTACATAAAATAAAAGATACGTTCATCAAGAATCATAAGGTACAACAGTGATAGTCATAGGTTACAAATAAGCATACCTAATATTCCTTCTTCCTCCTCCTGTTTTCCCCACAACAGCCACCCTGTGAGGTGACTTTGGCTGACAGCAACTGGTTCAGTGACACCCAGATGGATTTTTATGCTTTAGGCAGAAACCAGAACTCCGTTTCTCAGTTCCTAGCCTGGTTGCCTTAACCGTTAGAACAGTGATGGCGAAACCTTTGGGCTTCACGTGTCAAAAATTCAGAAAATTGACTCTGCTGGGCTGTAAACCCTCAAACAAAAGAGAAACAATCCCCCCCCCCCAATCTAGGCCACTGTGAACAGCGGCAACACTACCAAAGCTGGCCCTGAAGGCCTCAACTTTGGTCCTAGCACAGTGGTGGGATTCAAAAATTTTTACTACCGGTTCTGTGGGCGTGGCCTGGTGGGCATGGCATGGCTTGGTGGGTGTGGCTTGGTGGGCATGGCAGGGGAAGGTTACTGTAAAATCTCCATTCCCTTCCCACTCCAGGGAAAAGATACTGTAAAATCTCCATTTCCACCCCACTCCAGGGGAAGGTTACTGCAAAATCCCCATTTTCTCCTGATGAACTGGGACTCGGGAGGCAGAGAATAGATGGGGGCAGGGCCAGTCAGTGGTGGTATTTGCCGGTTCTCCGAGCTACTCAAAATTTCTGCTACCGGTTCTCCAGAACTGGTCAGAACCTGCTGAAACCCACCTCTGCCCTAGCACCTCCTCTGCCACTGAAAAAGGCAGCTTTGTGTGGTTTCCCCAAGGTGTACAAGCCTTGAGGAATGGTGCAATTGCCTCACAGCCTGGTGTTCCCCAAGATCTGCCGCGGCTCACTTACCTTCAGGCGATGTACCACAACAGGCCCTCTGGCCTGCCTGCTCCAGGTAGGTCACACAAGACTTTCGTTCTTGAAGCATCTTCAGAGCATGTGTTTCTGCAGCTTCTGAAACCTGGAAAAAATACATCCTGTTTTCACACAATTCTCATGAGAACAGAGAACACTTTCAAGAATAGTTGTCGCCAGGTGTTGGTGAACGCTGGCATGTCATCCCAAACATTGTGGCATGTCATCTTTGACACACGTGTCATAGGTTCACCACCACTGCTCTAAACTTTTCTACAGCCCATGACAGTATTTTGTAAGTTGATGATTGTGGTTGGGAAAAATCCATCCCAGTAACGAAACAAGAAATTTGTGTTCTAATAAGGAAAAAATACTGTGATATAAAGTTATAAAGGTATATTACGACATTCTTCATTTTCTTCATTTTTGACTTACTTTTCTACCAATGTTGGAAAAGACTTCAGCATTGCCACCCACAATTTAATAAAATAATGTTTATACAGATATTGTGACTATTGTGAGTTTGAGACTCCTGAAATAGATGCATGCTGTTATTATTATTACTATTACACTTTTTTCTGGGCAAGCTTTTTGGAAGTGTGGTTTGCCATTGCCTTCTGTCTAGGGCTGAGATAAAATGGCCCCAAATCACTCAGCTGGTTTCATGCCTAAGGTGGGACTAAAGCTCATGATTTCTTTATTTCTAGTCTAAACATCAATAATGATTTATTGATTTTTCATAGACTGGGACAAAGAATCTTAGAAATGTTCATAAACTGCAGGAGATAAGTATGCAGAAATAAAGCACAGCTATTTTGCCATATCAGCTACTATTAAATTGAAGTCAGGCTTCTAATCATTCAGTAAAACGCCTGAATCTTCCAACATTATGCTCTGTTGTGGATATAGTAGCCATCAAAAAGGGGCCATTAATAGATAAAACAATTAGGAGTGAGCTCCAACAAGAAAAAAATATAGCAAGCAATTAGAAATAATATTATTGAATATTATCAATTCTTTTTGTTCTAATATATTAAGGGGTTTTTTTTGCAAAAGGGTCTGTTTAAAAGGCACATTGAGTAGAAAAGATAATTTATTGTTCAGGCAGAAAAAACAGCCAGTTTCATACATGGGTTGAATTCTGAGCCTTACCAACTAATACTGGATAAACCACATTATTCACTTAAAACCACCTGTTATATAACACACATCTTGCTTTTTAGTTTTTGGAACTTCATACATTGTGGTTCCCTTTAAATTTGCCTCAGTTAGCTCAGCCAAACATCTGTATTTCATTCTCGGATAGTGTTCTTGATGAGCATTGCTCTTATTCTCCCATTGTGAAACTCCTTTGCATTAATCACCTTCCAAGCGTTCCCTATCATTTGGAAGCCCTTATGCAGTATGTCTTCTTCCTTTGAGGACGCTTAATCTTTACCAATGAATTTACTTTGGATGGACCAGCATGTACCTATGTGAGTTTAAACATTATTGTCTCCTTGTCCACTGAGTCTTATAGGAAAGGCAGTTTTGCCTTTCCTATAAGAATGGAAATACAGTTTTGGAGTAATATGTGACAACATTTCCCATCAAAAACTGGAATGGACTTGCTTCTAAATTCTGGAGGGGAGAAAGTTCTTCCTTTTTTCCAGACCAAGACATAGCTCAGAGTTGAACATGCAAAGCATGCAATTGAAAAAGACCCCTTATTTCCGGGGCTAGTGGAAGAGAGCCAGAATATTTTGGAATGGCATCTTGGGATTGCAGCTGAAAGGAAACTGTTTGTTTGTAAGCAAGCCATCCTCCTACTTTTACTCCTGCTTGATAAAGAGAGCTTGATCTGCAATCCTTGTTCCGGGAAACCTCCTGAGTGTTTCTTTGAGGAAAAGTCAAGACGAACTCAGATTACTTCACCTAGTTGTTTTTCCTAAACTGCTTTTGCTTTTTGAACTGTGATCAGTAGCAGCCAATATATATAAAACACATAAAATATTATAAAATATAAAAAGTATACATAAAATACATGTCATCAAAGTAACCCCAGGAAAACTTTGTACTAAATTCTTTAAACTTTTCTTGATGAATAAAAATATTTAATTTTTATCCTGCTTTTATTATTTTTTATAAATAACTCAAGGCTCTCTGAACAGGCATCGTTCTTTCAAGATTAAGTTTCTTGCCTTCCTGATGAAACTATAAATGCCCAATTAGATCAAACAAACCTTTGTGAGGCATTTTCAACTCCTTACACAATGTAATAAACATATATAAATAAAGTACAGAGTGCAGCCAACATTTCCTCAGCCCAGTTCAGCAACACTCACTGGTTTTAATGAAAAAACTAAATATTGGATTAAGGTTGCAATCTCACGAAGACTGATTTCAGGGAACCAAATTCCACTGAACACAGGAAACTTCCCTTTTAAATGATATGCAAAGGATGTGATTAATGTATCTTCCTAGTATCTTGGTTCAGTCTGTTTAGAAACTCTCCGAATCTGGGCATTTCATTTTGAAAGAAGTTACTTTTAAGTTATATGTTTGTTTCCCATAATTTAAGGGCTTTGCCAGCTCCATTAACTTTAAGATCCAATGGTTTTAACCCATTAAATCCTGAGCATCACTTTTAAAAAAATATGTATTTTAGGTGCTTCCATATTTTCTATCAAGTAAGACACCAATATTCTTCACTTCTCTTTAAAAGAAATAAAAAATGGTAATTAAAAAATAGATGTCAATACATTTTATGAAAAGCCTTCTCTGCATCCGGCGAAAATGTGGACAGAAGTTATTTGTTTATGGTGTATAATTTTTATTAAAACTTTTAAATAAAAAGATAAAAACTAACAAAGTAAGGAAGAAAAAAGAAAAGAAAAATCAAAGAAAAGGAGAAAGTGCAAGAAAAGAAAAGTTGAAGAAAAATATAAAAGAAAGATAGAAAGAAGTGGTTTCCAATATTCACCACAACCATTATAAATTCCAGAAAAATTTAACCTCTCTGCAATATTTATAATCACCTCAACTTCTTCATCCCAGAATGAATAAGTTCCGCTTTATGAATGGAGCAAATTATAATATGATATTGTATTAATATATCTATATAAACATATGGGGAAAATAGGTACAATCTGGGCATATCAGCAATAAACTTTATTACAGTAATTCAGGATTGCTATAATATATTGCTTAAAGTGTTCATATTATTAGTGTTTAGTTATTGTTCTATCTTCTTATTCTATCTTCTTATTCTGTCTTGTACAAATTTCTGAAATTGTGGATTAGTGCTGGATTCTTGTGCTTTTGAGTTACATTACATATTTCTAAGAATTTGCTGAACTATAGAGTATTTAAATCCATTAAAAGATACTCCAATCCATATAAACCTTACAACAAAATAGTGAATTACCCAAAAATAGAGGTCTTCGCATAAAACTAACTAGGGGATTGAAAGGGAATATTAATTGTAGAATAAACACACATTTACAATTAATGTATCTTTAAAAAAAATAAATCAAATGTAGCTTTGGACTGTTCCCACATACTACTTTTGGGAATGATGTCTCCAATATACCACTCAATGGCAAAGTTCAGTCTTTGGCCAAAGAAAAATGATGTTATCTGTGTACAGCCTTCCTAATTCATAGGCACTTCCACATTGGCACTGTTTTCACTTTCCAAATTCTCAGGATCAGTTTGAAGGAAGATAAAAGATATCCTTGACAAGTTCTATGTCACATCTTAATTATAGTGGAAATATTTCCATCAGTATTTATGCAAGCAGGCATAGCATAATAAATGTTTATCCATGAAAGAAAATGTGATGGAGATTCAAGGTTCCTTTTTCCATAGATTGTTCTAAAAACTTAATTGGCACCACGTCAAGGACATCTAACAAAGCCATTCCAGTTGTTTCATTACTATCTGCCAACATGTTTACCAATAATGTAATCCTGTCAGAGGCTTCACATCCTTTCATTAAAACCAGACTGTGCTGGCTAAATTATGGAAAGTCATATTATTATAAGCTTCATGCCAAAGAAGTTGTCAAAATCTTGGCAACTACATTTACCAAAACTATCAGATTATAACATACACAATTTGTGGGCTCCTTTCCCTTTTGAAAGCCACTGTTACGTAAAGCTCAGAATATGATAAGAGAAATAGCCTTTTTTCAAAAGATTTGTTATGTATCTTTAATAAGACAGAAGCTAGGCTTTCCTTGCTTCATTGGTGTCGTATATCTTGGTAGGAATCCTATCCAGTCCAAGGATCTTTCCAGGTTTCATTTCATTGCTTTAATATTATCAAATATGTAGGACAAAGTTCAAGATTTAGCAAAATTCCTCGATTGGGCGTACAACGTGATTGGAAGATTTATTCCCTTTAACAAATCTTCTATGATTCAATGTCGTGGGCCAGATTCTCAGGAGGGCAAGGGGCTGCCTTCCAGAGGAGTAAGAGGCAGCTTAGATCAGATAATTTGTGTGAGAGAAAGTGGGTGAAGTCCGTCCCTCCCTAATAGTTCACTGAATGTTTGTTTGTTTGTATCCCACCTTTATTATTTTTACAAATAAGGTGGCAAATATATCCAACCTACCTTCATATGGTTCATATAGACACTAATATGCTTCAGTTTGGCAAGATTCTACCTATAAGTGTGGAATAATAAAGAAATCTGCTTGTAAGAGTCACTACATGTCTTTCTTGTTTTTTGGAGCCTGACACCCTCCATCTATCAATAAATACCTCTGTATTTTGTTTATGACAAATTGATTTCTTTGCCCAGTTGAAGTATACCAAGAAACAAAAAGAATGTCTTCTTTATTAGAGGCTTATTTAACAATGAGAGCTGGGTCTGTCCCCCTCCTTTAAATTGAACTGGGCTCCTCCCTGATGACTTCAGGGACATATCCATATAGTTTTTGTGCCAGCAATATAGAAATGGTTTGGCAGTGAGTTCTAGAACATTATTTTGATCTCCAATATAGAACAACTGCCATCATCTTTCTTAGTAATAGCCAGTAATTCTGCTTACTTTTTAGTCCAGACAAGTTCAGTATAGTACTGTCATCTGCTGATACACATGTTATTAGGTGGATTTCCTAGATAGGAATTTGGGCACTGTATCCCAAACACTTCTAGTGGATCCAGAATGGGAAGAGGTTGCCCATGATCAGTCCAGTTTTAGCTCTTCAAATATTTCCAGAAGTTTGCTTGAAATGGTACTGATATGATAATAACATATAATTCCAAGACATCTGAAGATACTGTAGCCACCTCACAATGGAAGTTCTTCCTAAAATACTGTTGGCCAATCAATAAGGGGGGGAAAACACAATTTCATGGTCAAAAGAAGTAAAACTATCATTCAACTAAGCCGAAGAAGCTGGTGCTGAAATGAATCATTGCAAGTTTCTGAAATACAGTGATAATTTGAAGATTTAAGGTTTACCGCCAGCATGAAACACACACAGGCTTATTTAAAATTATATCTGAATTTTACTCCAAATATCAGGAGATAGAATTTCAACTTCTGAACTAAAATGTCAACACTGACCTGTTTGGAATTGTTTTTATAAAATATGCATTTATAGTCACCATTTGAAAGATGTTTTCTTTAATTTTATTTATGTTAGCGCAGATATTATGCCCAATATGTACCTCTTTTTCCATCCAATCTATTGAATTACACAATATCAGGAATGTAAGATATGGGAAGAAGAATTGGATCTTGAATACTTGCCTCTTTACACACTGTCAAGATCCTTACAGATAGAAAAAAATAATAGTAGAGAAATAGTAGAGATGGATTTATTTTCTTTATGCTGCCTTATAAAAGGAGCATTTAAAGAGAGTTTTGCTCAATTTTAGTCTAAAAGAGATAGAAGCAATTACTACTTGACTCTGCTGGTTGTATAAAGTGAATCTGCTTATTTAAAATATATTCATAGAATAAACACCTTTCACAGCCTTGCTAAACTACAGAGAGCCATGTTTCTTATAATTCCAACATTGCTTTGTATGGGGAATCATAGACCTCTGGCAATTAATTAAGGTCTAGAGTTAATGTGAGTACATTTAAGGACAAAAAATATGCTGGGCTGCCAATTATAAGCACAATGGAAATAATATTAACTCACCAGCTGACCTTTTTTATTGTATGCATGTTAGCATAACAGAAAAATAGTTAATACTTTCAGCTAGCCCACTCTTCACTCCTTACCTTGCGTCTTAGCCAGAAAAGGATGGCGGCCAGACTTTCCAAGGGAAGACCTTAATATACATGCTAAGATCACAAAAGGGTATTAGTAGCTGGCCTACTAAGGAATATTTGTTGTTCCTACTGTTAAGAATAATGTAAGTGTTGCCTAAGAAGTACAGTAATCCCTTCACCTTTCCAACTTTAGTTTAAATAGGGATAGTTCAGTAAATTCTTTTTAAAAAGAAGTTTGTCCAGAAGTGCCAGAAGTGCATAGCAAACAGTGGTGATTAGATAGTGAAGTAAATACAGGTCACAACACCACCAGTGGTGGGTTTCTACCGGTTCACCCCGGTTCAGGTGAACTGGTAGTGGCAGCGGTGGGAGGCTCTGCCCACCCACCCGGACATCATCATGGATTCTCTGCGCATGCACGGAAGGTTCTGCGCACATGCACACTTATGGTACGGTAGCGAAGGTAAGTGGAATCACTACTGAACACCACCACCACCATTCATATAAACTATTGTTTTCCCATTGCGTTAATTAAACTATTCCTATTTAAAATTATGAGATGGAGGAATTAACGTTTCATTCAACCCTTGTACAAACAGGGTGGAGCTTGCACTGCAATGTACAACACTGCTTTAGCCATTTTGGCAAAAGTGCTGAATAAAGGATACCTCCTTTGCCACTGTAGCCAGCTGGGTGCGGGCTGCTAGGACTGCAAGACCCATGTTCTGCATCAGGCATCTTGAGGCACCATTCCAGTGAAAACTTTTGCCTCTTGACTATCCCCTAAGGAAAGGCCAGGGAACCATGATTTATTCCAGGTATTCCAGATGTGCCCACAGAGTAATTCTCAGTCATGTGCCAGCATGACATTACAGAGCACTGTTACCATCCCACCAAAGTGGTACCTATTTATCTACATGCATTTGCATGCTTTCACACATCCTGACAATGTCAGGTAGCCAATGCTGTTTGGGCAGCTGTGGAAAGACTTGAATAAAAGACCTGATCATCTGATTATTTTCATGCTTACTGGATATGGTAAAACGTTTCATACAAGCAGTGTTTGTGTGTGTGTGTGTGTGTGTGTGTGTGTGTGTGTGTGTGTGAGGGGTGGGTTCTACTTACCTTTACTACCGGTTCACAACGGGGCCACACATGCGTGGCTCACTTTGCTCACACACGCATGTGCTCTTCTGCACATGCGCAGAAGCATTCTGATGATGTCAGGGTCAGTGGGTGGAGCCTCCCGCCGGTTTTACTACCCGTTCTATAGAACTGGTGCGAACTGGGGGCAACCCACCACTGGTGTGTGTGTGTGTGTGTGTGTATGTGTGTGTAGAGTCTGGTGTTGTATTCCAGAGGGCAAAGAGGCAGGGTGAAAATCCAAAATGATAAGTGAAAGCACTGCATGCAAAAGATTTCAAATGTCCAACCTGAGATAGAGCTTCTGTTTAGAATTTGTACATTTTCTGGGCAGAAGTACCTTTTAGAAGCGTGCTAAGATACACACTCTGAAAAGTAGCAGGTGGGGCCTGGACATTAGCTAAATTTGATTTGATTTCCTCTAATTAAGATATGGCTAAAATAATTATTTTCCTGTTGTATATAATAACTCCACCCTTCTGCCACATTAAAATACTACAGGTTGGCAATAGTTTCAGAAATGTCTGTGGCCTACACCCAGATTTTGTATCTAGCATGTAGCTAGTGCTGGGTGGAGAATCAATAGAATCAGTTGATGAGAGGCTATTTCCTATCCAGGGATGAAATCCAACAGGTTCTGACAGGTTCTGGAGAACCGGTAGTGGAAATTTTGAGTAGTTTGGAGAACCGGCAAATAC
>JANHZT010007633.1:0-14792 GCA_032468215.1 Stegonotus admiraltiensis | reverse complement strand
TCACACCCTGTGGACTTCAACTCCCAGAATTCCTAAGACAGCCAAGCTGTCGTAGGAATTCTGGGAGTTGACGTCCACAGGGTGTGAAAGAGCCCAGTTTGCCTACCACTGGTGTAGGTTATTCCATGTCCCACATGCTGACAGGATCTTGGCCTATTTGAAATCTCCAGGCACTTGAAAAGTGTTATCATGTTCCATTCTTACTTTCAGCCTTCTTGTGAGGTCCCAAGAACCAGTTTCTTGTATTGCTTTTCACTTACAGACAGAATCTTACTGAGCAGTTTCTTGTATTGCTTTTCACTTACAGACAGAATCTTGCCAGAATAAAGCAGCTATTTGCATCACTATGGATATACTTTAGAAATCATTGGGGGGAGCCGTTTTTTAACCCTCTCTCCTGATCAAACTTTCCATGCTCCACTGCCCCTCCCTCCTGGGAATCCAAACTGCATTCCACCACAGGTCTTTTCTCAAGGCCAAACATACCCAGTTCCTTTGATCTATCTCTTCCTAAGGCTAACGACATAGGAAGAGATCTAAAAGAGATCTCTTCCTATCTCTTCCTAAGAATGAATCTTCCTCATTCCTTCCTTTAATCTCTTCCACTTTCAATCCTTCCTAGAATATTGTGCTCAAACCAGGGCAGAGTATTCAAGGTAATACTCTGCCCAGGTCTGACCAAGGCAGAACAGAATGGAAGTATCTGATACTTGTGGGAAATGGAAACACTCAAGGTAGACATTTCTATGTGACTTATTGTGGGGATTTTTTTTTTGGTAGAAAAACTCTACCCAAACCAGCCTCTCCCAAAGTGTTGGGACTGTACATGGTTTGAGAATGCTGGTGTGGAAAGAGGCCGTCACCAATGGATATTGAATCAGAAATACATTGAACTGCATAAATATTGTATTTATCTGTGGTTGCTTTTTGTTAATTCAACAAACCTCAACTGGCTGGGTTTTTGCAACAATTTAGCCATAACCCATGGTTTATATTTTACAATGGTAGGCTTCATATGTCCCCTCCCAAAGAAGTATAAATCATGGTTTGTGAAAGAAACCACCGTATGGCTTAGTTGGATATGGGAGCCCCACCATGAAGCCTTCCTGGATCACATCCTCAGTCTTTTTCCTCCTTTAATTCCCAGAAATCTCTAAGCGAGAGGAAGTGGAAGCTGTCACTATTATCGAAACTCCGCCACTGGTGGTCGTTGGGCTAGTGGGCTATATCGAGACGCCAAGGGGGCTGAGAAATTTCAAAACCATCTTTGCAGAACATATAAGTGATGAATGCCGAAGACGTTTCTACAAGAACTGGTGAGGAGGGGGTCGGTGTGAGTGAGCAAGAGTAAAGCCTTACTTAAAGAGGAAAACTTTGACTCATAGCTATGCTTTGGAAATGCTTTGTGGGCTAAAAGTGTAATTATGAATACACACCCAATGTTTTGGAACAGTAAAATCAGTGGTTCTGCTGGATTGTAGGTAATTGAAGGACTAGGAGAGACATGATAGCAGTGTTCCAATATCTCAGGGGCTGCCACAAAGAAGAGGGAGTCAAGCTATTCTCCAAAGCACCTCAGGGTAGAACAAGAAGCAATGGGTAGAAACTCATCAAGGAGAGAAGCAACTTAGAACTAAGGAGAAATTTCCTGACAGTGAGAACAATTGACCAGTGGAACAACTTGCCTCCAGAAGTTGTGAATGCTCCAACACTGGAAATTTCTAAAAAGATATTGGATAACCATTTGTCAGAAGTGGTGTACGGTTTCCTGCCTAAGCAGGGAGTTGGACTAGAAGACCTCCAAGATCCCTTCCAACTCTGTTATTCTATTTTCCTGGCTACCAATTGCAATTTTTACTGTGATGGAACTTTCTTAAGTATATTCAGCACAATTAAAATAAAGCTGAATTCTCATACAATGTGAGACTTCACTAAACTGGTTTGCTGTTTAGCTGCTTTGGGAACAGAGCCCTGAACTGTAAACCTCCATGTTAAATCAGAATATCAGTTTAATATTTTCATAAACCAGTCTCAGAATTATGGGTGTTACCCAGTGGTGGGATTCAAGTAATTCTCTGCCCTAATGATTTCTTCCAACAACCAGTTTGCCACTGCTCAGAAAGTTAACAACTGATTCTCCCGAAGTGGTGCGAACTGGCTGAATCCCACCACTGGTGTTACCTGAATGTAACATCTGGTGGCTTTGATAGGACTTGTCTTTCTGGGAGGTGAGTATCCAACTGTTACCTGAAGAATCTGAAGTTGAGCCCCACTGTCCGTGGATTGGTAAACCCCCACTGAAGCAAGGGGCTTCTTGGTATCCTGCTATCAAGCCATGGAGGCTGGCGGTGGATATCAGGACAGGCTCTGCACTGTTTTCTTGCCAAAGCCTGGTTGGAAATAATTCCTGTTGTCCTTGGATCTGATTTTTCCCTGCCTTTTCTTTTCAGGCACAAGAGCAAAAAGAAGGCATTCACTAAGTACTGCAAGAAATGGCAAGATGAGACTGGGAAGAAGCAGCTGGAGAAGGACTTTGTGTCCATGAAGAAATACTGTAAGATCATCCGTGTCATTGTGCACACCCAGGTGAACATTTTCCACATGTCTCTGGAACACTCAGATGAACACATCTAGGAGGGTTGTCTGGCCCACTGGCTAGTCAAACTCACTCATGATTTGTTACTGGTTCTTTCTGCTTGATTGGACAAAGTCTTCATTGCCAGATGTTGTCTGTTGTGCAACATGGGTTTCATCTTCAGAATCTGAATACTTTTCCTTGAAGGACAGCTGGGGTTCCTAGTCCCTCTGAGCATGCACAGAATTTCTATCTTTCACTTCTGGTTTTGATTAAGAAACACAAACACAACATGTTTAAATGAAGCCAGAACAGAGAATTCAGTAATTTTTGGTTCAGCACTGCAAAGTCTTGGTGCTCTAGACCTCCCATGAACACAGCCCCACTCTTCAAGTCAGTTAAAGCAGCCTCTCAGTTGGGGGTTGTGGTCTGGGGTGGCTTCTGCCTCGGTTTGGAAAATTTGCTGCTGCTTTCAGGAATTTGGGTCACTGGAGGCATTGAGGTTGGCCCCCAAGCCAACAATGGAGGGTGGGAGCCCTCTTTCCTGTCCTTATGCAGCAGCATTCTTGATGGCCTGATGTCAAGGGGAGGGGAGACAAGAGCCATCAGTTTTAGTGGCCATTGGGGGCCTGGCCCTCCAGGTATTCGCCCAGATCTCTTTTCAAACTAACCGATAGCAACTGATGGCAAGAAATTACACCATTCTAATTTAAGCAATTTCTTCACTACAGCATCTTCATACAGTAGCAGCCTCACATAGTACATAGAACATAGAATAATGGGATTGGAAGGGACCTTGGAGGTCTTCCAGTCCAACCTGCTGCTCAAGCAGGAGATCCAATACATTCCAGGCAAATGATTGTCCGATTTTTGACTTCATAGACCTCTTTTGTGCCTCCTGACCTCTTTTGTTCCAGGTTAGAGAGCCCTCATCTCTGCAATACTTCATCAAAGGAGAGGGAGGTAAAGGAGGAACATGAATCTGACCCTCAGAGCCCCCACTGGTGATCCAGGAAAGGCCCAGGCTGGGAGACCGCAGAGAGCAGCACAGTTGAGAATCCCTCTCTCTCCACCATGTAGGGCCGGCAGGACTTGCTTAGAAAGAGTGGTGCTTGGAGCATTGCATGTTGACATTTGGGAGAATGTCAGCCCTCTTTAAGGCTGGAGAGCATCTGCTGAAGGGTTTCTCTCTTATGGTTTGGTTTAGGGTGCTTGCAGCGGTGGCTCTGCCAGCAGCTCAAGTCAGAATGGTGGCCCAATTACTCCCTGCAGCCAATGAAGGAACATTTGACAGTGAATTCTGTATTGGAACTTTCCATTATAAACCAATTTCTATAGCCTCAACTCTCCTGCTCAGAAGACTGAGTAGGTTCCCTTTTTCACTGAACATTGGTACTCTCACAATGCAGTTGGCCAGGTGAGAGAGCATATGAATCCAAAATGAAGCGCTCTCCCTGATCCCAAACACAATTAGGCTTATCTATTCCCACATACTAAAGTTCTCAAGTGTGTCATGAGATGATAGCCACCAAGCCCCAACCCTTGCAGCAGCCAAATTCTGCAAGCAGGTGGAAGGTTCGGAGAGGCTAGAACTTCTGCACCTTACCTTTGTGGCCAGTTAAGTGTGGAATATGAACATTTGCCACCTCTGCTGCATGGTGCAATTTTTGAGGTTTTTTGGTTGCAGATGAAGCTCTTGCCAATGCGGCAAAAGAAAGCACATATTATGGAGATCCAGCTCAATGGAGGCTCTGTGGCAGAGAAAGTTGACTGGGCTCGGGAGAAGCTGGAGAAGCAGGTGTCTGTGCACAGTGTCTTCAGCCAGAATGAGATGATCGATGTCATTGGAGTCACCAAAGGGCATGGAATGAAAGGTAGGAGGGAGCAGACCTGAAATCCAGAAACCTCTTGGATCAAAGCGCTATGACTACAGATTGTATTCCAGATGAATGACTCCGGAAGCCATTCAAGATATGGGGAAAAGTAGCTTTTTCTTTATTTTTGACCAGAAATGTCCACAACTTCCCTGGGGCCTGATAGGTTCCCTCCTCATCCTCACTTCAAATTCTTTTAAGATTTTTAAAACAAGTGGATGGAGAATTCTGGGAGTTGAAATCACACATCTTCAACCCTGCCAAAGTTGAGAAATATTGGTTTAAAGTTTGGCTTGAAGCATCCCATGTTTTCTGCTGGAATAATATTTTAGAAGAGGGTCAGGAGACTACTATGCCCCAAAGGATGCAATGGCCCCTTTAATGAGTGGTTACACCCCATGTTGTGTTGGGGGAGGTGATCAGCTTGCCATTAAAAGCCAGTTGGTAGAGAGCATTTTGGGGAAAGGGGGGAAAAACCAGTTTGTGGCAGCTGGCAGGACTGACTGTTGGCATAGACAGAAGGGTGGGGTGTAACGGCAACAGGAAATGAAAACCAGGACAGCCATTTTGTGAGAGTGCCTACAATACACTTCCATAATTCCGGTTATGATTTGTTCTTTTTCAGCCCCTTTTCTTCTCTGATAAAGGGATGCTGATCCTCAATCTAGGAAGGCCAAGTGAGGAAAGAGGAATGGCTGACTTTACAGAGATGCTGTTTATTCTTGTAGGGTAGAATACAGTCATGGAATCTTGGAAGCCTTCTGCACCTTATACCATACAAAAGGAAGGATTCTGAATTTCTCCTGAGTTTCACTTTCTCAGTTGTCTTTTCTAAAACTCTTCTTTTAATGCTTCATTCATTTCCTCTCCATCCAAAGGCTAGATTGTTTTCTCCTAGATATTGCAGGTAGTCCTTGGCCTACAAACATTCATTTAATGACGTAAAGATACAATGGCATTGCAGAAAGTGACTTAACACCTAGTTGCAGCATCCCCACTGTCATACGATCAACATCCAGATACTTGGCAACTGGCATTATGATGGCTATGCCAACTGTCCAACTAGCGCACCCAAAACAAGTAAACACTCTCAGGAGCTTCGAATTCCTACAAGTGAAACTTTATTGGATATACCATTTTGGTACTGGAGAATCAGAACCGGCTCTGGTTTTCCCATGCAAATGTTTGCCTAATGTGATCACATTGTCCAATTATGAGATATCTTTTTATTATGGGAACAGTCTACCTCCTTCTCAAGCACCTGCAGTCGTGACGTTGATGGTTTCCAGGCTCTCACAGTCCATACACAAATTCTCAGTACTCCATCCCACCCTTCCCTCCCCCCAGGTCACTGGCAAATTGAATAGCGATAAGGTTTGAAAGAAGCAAAGTGGTACAATCTTGACAGGCTGCCTGTCCTGCGGTCATGTGATCATCAGTTGTGACTTTCCCAGATAGCTTCCAACAAGCAGAGTCTATGGAGGAAGCCCATAGGGGGAAGCCAGATTCACTTAACAACCATGTAATTCACTTAACGACTATGGTGATTTGCTTAATGGCCGGCAGCGAAAAGGGTCATAAAATGTGGAAACTCACTTAACAACCACACTTAGTGATGGAAGTTCCCATCCCAATTACAATATGGTATGGTAGCTATAACTCCAGCAGCCCCAACTGTGTGGCTAATGGTGAAAGAGGGCAGTTCAGCCCCATCTGGAAGGCCCTCAGTTTCCCATCCCCACCTCAGACACTTAGAAGTTCATCATCTAACCTCTAACCTCAAGGCTGCCTTTCTACAGGGGTGACGAGTCGCTGGCATACCAAGAAACTCCCAAGGAAGACTCACAAAGGCCTGCGGAAAGTTGCCTGCATTGGAGCCTGGCACCCTGCCCGGGTGGGCTACTCGATTGCCCGGGCTGGCCAGAAGGGCTACCACCACCGCACAGAACTCAACAAGAAGGTATGATTCCCCTCCAGCCAACACACGAACAGCCTCCAATTGCACCCACCTCTGGCGGAATCAGAGTGTCTTGGGAACAGAAGCTGCAACCCACTGATTCATCTTTCCTCCTCACCCACCAGCTGTTCGATATATATGGCTGGTAGGTGTGACACTATCAGGCTTAGCAAGTGCATGGCAAGGCTCATCTGGGTGCAGAGAATTCAGGTTTAGATCCATTTTACAGATATGGCAGGACTGCAACTTCCCATTCCTTGCTAAAATTGCTATTAGAATTCTGGGAAAGCCTGTGCAAAGCACACCTCTAATTCTGCATCTTCTGCAAGATGGGAGTGGGGTGTGTGTTTTTTCCAAGAAACTGGTAGCAAGAAACAAACAAGGTCCAAGATTTTAGGAGAGCTTCTTTGTGTCATTTTTGCCTGGCCTTTTGTAGGTGAACACTTAATACTACAAAACTGATATGTAACAATTGAAGTCTTAACAACTGAAGCCTCCCTTTTTAATATAATCCGTTACATAATTTATTATATAAAACCTAAGTTATATTTGCAATCCAAAGGTATCTGTCCCATATAATCTACCTTTTTTCCCCTTCTTGCTTTCCTCTCTATAGATTATTCTTACAACGTTAGTGGTAGCCTTTATATTATGCCATATTTTGAAAGTGCGCTTGGCAAAGGCTATCGGTGGATTTAAGAGACCAGGAAAACTTTCCTGAAAAGGGCAAAATGGTTTTGTGTTCTGTTGCCTAGAAAGCTGCAGGGTCATATTCCTGAGGTCTCCAGGCATCAACTCAGAGGAGCCCTTTGCTTCTAGAGTTCATAAGCCGCAGCTTTCAACAGCTCAGAGGAAATCTGACTTTTGCGGGGCGGGAGGGAAAGGAACAATGCAGCATCTGGTGCCTCCTTTATGCTGATGTGGCCTGTAAGAGCAGGGTTGAAGGCCAGGAATCAAGTGTGCAAAAGGAGGCAGGGCTTAGGCATCATTGGGCAAGGTAGACATGGCCATTCTCCTGTTTGTTGGATAACTTGGAAAATCTTTTTTCTTTTAGGTTTATCGCATTGGCCGTGGGATCCATGTAGAAGATGGCAAAGTGATCAGAAACAATGCATCCACCAATTATGACCCAACAGAGAAAACCATCACCCCACTGGTAAGGAAGCCAGAAGGAAAGTTAGTTCTTCTGGCTGGAGAATGATCCTTTGGATATCTCATCACGAATCCTTCTCTTCATGCATCACCTTTTTAAGAAGACAAAAACCTATGCTTTAAAGCAATATATTTTCTTCAAAATCCATTTTCCCCCAAATGCATTCTAAATTTCTAAAGCTGTTCTGGGAACAGTGGGAGAGCTTTTGGAAGCACCGGGGGACTTTCTCTGACGAAGTCCTGACCATTATTTCAACTCAGGAGATGCACAGGTGAGATCCCTGAGATGCAGGGCTTCCCTATCTTGGATTACTTGATGGAAAAATCCCTTCTGTGCTGGAGACAAGGCTAGAAAATGGTGGCTCCCGGGGAAAGCTATCCAGGTTTGATGGGTTAAATGGATCAGAGGACTCAGCCCAGCTCTAGGCAGTTTGGTATAAAGGAAATTCTCTGGATTGTCTACCAGGAAGGGATCAAAACAGTCAAAATGGGGGTCATGACCACACAGTTGAAGACCAACCCCCTTTTTTTACTTATGTCACGCATGCAGTTTCAAATTTATTTTAAGTTTAAAAATCCACATGGAATGCTATAATTGTAGGAGCCCTGCTGGCGCAGAGGTTGGAATGCAGCATTGCAGGCTGACTGTGCCCACAGCCAGGAGTTTGATCTTGACTGTCTCAAGCCTTTCATCCTTCCAAGCAGTGGTGGGTTGCCCCCGGTTTGGACTGGTTCTACAGAACCAGTAGTAAAACCGGCGGGAGACGCCGACATCATCAGAAAGCTTCTGCGCAGAAGCATGTGTGCTCACGGCCCCATTGCGAACTGGTAGTAAAGGTAAGTAGAACCTACCCCTGCTTCCAAGGTTGGTAAAATGAGGACCCAGATTATTGGGGGCAACAGGCTGACTCTGTAAAGCTTGGTGGAGCAGTATATAAGTCTAAGGGCTTTTGCTATTGCTAGGAAGCAGCCTGCTGCTTTTGGAATTTTCTGCACCTTAAGTACCATAATGCTTTAGGATTCCATTTGCGCCCATCGATGTGTTTATAAAATGACTGCAACTAGAAAATGGGAATAAGTTGACAGGGGGCATGATAAGCGTCACTGAAAGTATTCCAGTCATGGCATTGGCATGTTTACAATTGGCCATCCTTGCAGAGGCAGCCATTTTGTGCATGGTAAAATTTCTTTGTGGCAGTCATTTCTTTTGAACGCTGTGACATGCTTCCCAAGTGCCAGACGTATCTTCTGGTGAGGACCACTATCTATCTGAGGTCATCAGTGAATAAATACCACCCTCATGCAGATGTCCATTCTACCTTTCTGTCTTCCAGGGTGGATTCCCTCAGTACGGAGAAGTCAACAATGACTTTGTGATGGTGAAGGGCTGTGTGTTGGGTACCAGGAAGCGGGTGCTGACCCTGAGGAAGGTGAGGGCTTCACTGAGGTGTTGTGAAGGACAGTGGATAAGTCCAGGGATGAAGGACAAGTGTGGCTGTTTGGCGGAGGGTTGATCTGTGGGCGTTGACCGATCCAAGGGTTATGGTATGCCAAGGGTTTCTGCTGCTCTCCAGAGGGCAGGCTGGGAGGATTCAGCCTGAGCAAATGAGCATTTCAGCTGCTTTGGGAGCAGGGCAGCAAATCTGGAAGCCATCAACAAGAGGCTCAGCAGCGCCATTGCTTGCACGCTAGAGTCTTGTGTAGGGATCACCACAAAATGGGATGGGAAATGCAGTGAAATCCCTACAGAAATGGCCTGAATTTCTCAGAAGAAACACAGGAGGTAGTAGATGTTAGGAACAAAAAGAAATATATTTAGTCATCATTATCTAAGTCAAGTATCTAGGCCCTCTAGACTGTACCTAGTTTTGGGCTCGATTTCGCCTATGAAAGGCTTTATTTATTTATTAAATTTGTTTGCCACTCCTCTTGCCGCGATGTGCAATGATTGTGCATTAGTTAAAATAAATTCCGAGCACTAAATTTCAGTGAGGGGCATGGGTATTTGCCCCATAGATTTGTAGCTGCCCTCTGCTATGAACCCCACCTCCCAGATCCTGTGCACTTATACCCTGACTTTTCTCAAGGAGATCAAGGCAGCAGAAATGAGGGTCTCCCTTCACTTCACTGCTGCCACACACCCCTGAGCTGAGAGAATGTGCCTGGCCCAGAGACCCCTGCTGAGCTTCCAGGCCTGAGGAGGGAGCTGCCTCCCCGGTGCAAGCCCAACGTTTTGATCTCTGCCCTGTGCTGGTTTCCTGGAAAGAATCCAGCCGGTGTTTGGACCTGTTGCCTGTAGAAGTCTCCACCATTCTGGGGCTCTGGGCTGCCTCTCCTCTGGGCTTCTGCTGTAACCCTTTCCTCCTGCCTCCCCAGTCCCTTCTGGTCCACACAAGCCGAAAAGCTCTGGAGGCCGTGGAGCTGAAATTCATCGACACCACCTCCAAGTTTGGCCACGGCTGCTTCCAGACAGCCCAAGAGAAGCGAGCCTTCATGGTGAGTGTGTGCTGCGAAATACCCCTCCCAAGCTGGAGAAACGAACTGGTGGGAAGGGAGTTCTCCATATGAAACCATGATTTGTTTCGGTCATCCAAGATTGGAGGAGTTCTGTGGGAAGTATTCTGTTCGCGCATTCACAAATTAACTTCAGGATTCAATCCAAACTGGTTATTTCCTTTAGCAGCTGGAAACCCGCCTTTTAGTTAAGAAAGGAAGCAGTGAGATTCAGAGTGAGATTATTCTGGAACAATTTTTCTGTTTATTTTCATTATATATGGTAGTAAAGTTTGAATTATCCCTCTATTTCAAGTTTTTATTCTAAGGACACCTGGGAAACCTATTTCCATTCACAAATTGTTCTAGTGCAGCTTAATCTCCTTTCTGTTCCCAATGAGGTTTAGTTCTAACAATTATGTTTTTAATCAAGATTCTAAAGATTTATGAAATGTTCTCATCAGCTTCTTTTCTTTGTTGCTAAACAATAACATGGACGCTCTTTCTTTGGCCTCATCTCCACCCTCCTTGTCTGAGACACCTCCTTTTGCTGTCAAAAGAGCCTCCATCTTGAAACCAGCAGAATTGGATCCAAGTGACCCACCAAGAAAGGTTTTCGGTCAGGAAGTCTAACATAGCCCCATGCAAACTCGTTTCCAGGGAGGAGAAACCTGAGGGTAATAGGCACAGCTGCAGTTGGCCTCTGCCAGACAGGCCCCTCCTAGCCGCTGTAGGAGAAAATCTCCGGCTAAGCCAAGTTTGTATTTTTCTTTGTGGGCTTGGACAGCCTAATCCATTGCCAAGAGGACCTCCGTTGCTTAGTTTTTCCCCTTCCAGCAGGTGTGCCAGAGAGGAGAGAGCCTAGGGATTTCTTTTTTGCCATATGGAAGACAGGAGAGAATTGCATGTAAAAATACATTAAATTTTGCAAACTAGGATTTTTCCTTCTCAGCAATTGGACATGGCAGGTGTGAGGGAACATGGAGGGGCAACCTAGTCCCCCTCTGGCTTCAGACATGGTCTTTGCTTCCTTCTTCCCCTCTGGGGGAGGCTCTTCTCTTCAACCATCTTGGACATTTTTATCACAATCCAATAAAGGCCACCATGCAGAATTTTTCTTAAAAGGGGGCACAAAGGCCATGGGTAGGCTTCTGCAGAATTCTCATTTACAGATCTTGCAGTGTAGCCCTAAGTGATGATAAGACAGGCCTTATAAACTGCTATGATATGAAACGAATGAACAAGGAGAAATGTTTTCCCTTTCACGTGTGGCTGCTGTTTGGGGTCCCCAAGAAAAACTGAGCAGGGAAAGATTCAGGCTACTGCAGAAGTTCTTTAAAGATCTCAAAACCAACTGAAATGTAATCACCTTTTTTAAAATGGAGAAAAATCTGCCCAACTACTGTTTCTTCCCGGAAATGTGGAATGAAGTCATAGAAAAATGAATCAGGCATTACTGTATTGTTGAACCTTTCTTCTCATATCGATCTACTTCTTCTTGTGCCATATCCCTCATCGGACGTTGGCAATCCTATCATACCTATCTGGAAGACTAAAATGCCTCCATTGCTCAGTCAGAGCCATCGCATTAACTGATATTCAGAATAACAGAGTTGGAAGGGACCGTGGAGGTCTTCTAGTCCAATCTCCTGCTCAGATAGAAAACTATACCATATCAGACAAATGGTTGCCCGATCTTTTCTTTAAAACTTTCAGGGTTGGAGCCCCCACAACTTCTGGAGGCAAGTTGTTCCACTGATTCATTGCTCTAAGTGTCAGGAAATTTCTCCAGTTAGAACTTCTCCTGACAGTTAGGCTTTCAAAGGCAGTTTTGCAGTGTTTAGGTGGGGCCTCGCTGCAACCTGACTCTGAAGATGGCCAAGAAATAGAACTGCAACATCTGTACTGCAAAAAGTGAGACCATCCCCAGACGGCAGCAGAGATCTGGATGATATGAAATATTTGCTGCCATTTAGGGGTGAAGTTGCAGCTCAAATAGCCCACCAGAGGACATGTCTAGAACATATAAAGGAATATATAGAGGTAAGGCAGGCCTTTCCACAGAAATCCATCAGGAGCCCTTGACATACAATTTTGCCCATTTAATTGTAGCAGTCTAAGATGTTGACAACCACTTTTTTTCTGCTTTGGTTTCAGGGCCCTCAGAAGAAACACCTGCTGAAAGGGAAGCCAGAAACTCCAGAAGAATTATAAAGGTGTTTCTCTGAAGGAGATACTTCTAAATTGTTTGTGTCTGGGGCTATATCAAATATGAGTGCAAACATGGTCTCTGTTTTTGAAATGGAATAGTTTTTGTCAGTCTTAAGAAAAAAGATCACTGTGTTGAAAGAGAAAATCCAATATTTATAATAAAAGCTATACAGGGAGGATAAATAAAAAACAAAATGGCACTTGTGATAGCATGATTGAAGTAGTTGTCATCTTGACTTTTTTTACCATTCCACCCATGGACATTTCTAGACAACCCAGATATTTGCTTATATTTTTGCACTTTTGGCTAGTGCTAATAAAGGTATTGTCATATTATGTAACATTGATTTTTTTCTGTCACTTTCTGAAATCTCTCAGGACTTTATTGCAAAACTGATCACTTATGTGAGCATACAGTATATCTGGCCAAATGAGCAGATGTTTGGTCAAAATGTTAAAGAGAAAATTCCAGTAATTAGGTCAATCATTTTCCATGAAAGTAATTTTGTCCCATTTCAAATTCTTGATTGAATTGATTCCTTAGTTCTGCATCTATTAAAACCTTTTTAAAAAAATAAACAACAAGCAGTTTGATAGCAAATATTATTTTTTCAGGTTACCAGAGGAACGTTCATGAGCATTTGTGGGAGGGAACCAAGGGGGAAGTGACATTATCACAGGTACCTTGTACCTGACACCTATGAAACATGATTCATCCAGCAATCTGAGGTGACGATAATGCTACTCACATGGCTTCCAACCAGATCATAGGAAATTTTGATTTTCAAGGCAATGTTCTTGGACATTAAAATGTATACTCAACAAACTTTGGAAGCCTTTGAAGGATAGTAAAAACGGATGAACTCCTAAACAGAAATGTAATTTCTGACCAATATCTATAAACAATATTTAAGATGTGTAAAAAGTCAGTTAAAAATCAGTTAACCTTTGCAAAAATAACTATTTATAAAAATACACTCTCAAAGTTAGCTTGAGTTTAAAGTTTAAAGCTTAAAAAAACCCCCAAATTTCCATCCCAAATGGATCAGTTGTCACAGGAAACATACTTATGTGAACCTCAGAAACAGGATAGCTCTTTCTACTGCAACTTTTTATGTCACTGCTGATGTCAACTAGTTAAATCCTTTGAACAAGAAAAAATGTTTTGAAATTTCATTTTTATGCCAATCTCTAGATCTCAAGTAAATAGTCTTTACCCCATGAAACATGAGGATTTTTAAAAAAATTTGGAAACAGCATGACCATTAGGATGAATTAGCTATGGTTTATTTGATCATGATTTGTTGACTAAATTCAAATCCATACTACATAAGAGGTGCCAGAATGCTTTCATGTTTAATTTCTTTGTCACATGAGTAATAATGATTTAGTAAATGTATATACTGCCAAACTCCCAATGATTCTGGGCACTTAGGAACAAGTGCAGCAGGAAAGGAAAAAAACCCACTTCAAGGACCGATTCGAGCCTTTATTTTCTTTCACTTTCCCTCCTGTTCTTGCAGCCATCGGATGTATATTATCCCAGGTTGGCAAAGCCCTTATAGAAGTGTCTAGTTTACTAATGTCAGCTTGTGCATTGCTATTGCTTTCTTGAAACGTTGCATTGTGAAGAGGAGATAGGTAGACAATCCAGGAGGGTGGGGATAAAGACAGGTAGAGAATCCACGCACTCAGGTAGAAAAGCACCCAGGTCCCCTGGCGGCAGCAGTTGGATCTGTGACTTAATGCTCAGAGAAGAGGTCCCTGTCAGCGTTCACCTTCTTCCTGGCCCCAGGAGTTTCTGAACTGAAGCACGTTTTAAAACTCAGACTAGGTCATGGTCCTTTTCAGACCTTTGGATTGGGAATGAGCAGTGTTGGTGGCTCCCCTGCCCCGTATTCTTAGTCTTCAGCCTATACTGGGGTCAGAGTGAGTTCAGAATCAAAGCTTCAGGACCCACCTTTCAGGTTGCCAATAGCCAAGAAACAGGGAGAGGCTGTAAATAGCCCAGATTGTTCGCTCGTTCCTTTTTTTCAAAAACTGTCAGTCAAGCATCCTTCCTTCCTCAAGGCTCAAATGGAAACTGCTGAGCAGTTTTGAGTCTTGGAGTCCCCAACTCCAATTGGCTTCTATCTCCCCCACCCTCCACCCCCGTTATCCCTTTTGCACTAGCTGAAGGGGTCTTTCACTCTTATTTCCTCCTTCACAAAGACCCTGTTCAATGTTATTGATGGTTCTGCCATTTAACTGATACTTGAAACTAAAGTTACTTGCAGAGATGCAACGTGGAGAGAATTCCAAGCAGCCAGGGGTCTTGGCATCTCTGCTGCCCTTTCTTTCTTGACCACACAGGGTGCTTGTAACCTACCTGGAATATCTTCTTCTTCAATACAAATTTAAATAATAAATAAATAAATAAATAAATAAATAGGAGCCTGAGTGGCGTAGGAGACTAATGCCTCCTACTAGGCAGTTTTAACTTCCAGCTGCCTGCAATTACTGCGAGTTCAATTCTCACCAGGCTCAAGGT
>JANHZT010007632.1:212427-226225 GCA_032468215.1 Stegonotus admiraltiensis | reverse complement strand
TTGTATTTTATATTGTTTTTAATGTTTATATTTATGTTTTTATTCTGGCTGTACACTGCCCTGAGTCCTTCGGGAGGGGGGCGGTATATAAATTTAATTTTAAAAAAAAAAGTGCCCTGGGTGTGTGTGACAGCGGCTGCCCATTTTTGCTTCTGCAAAGTCTTCAGCCGGCTCACCCCTTCCTCCACATTGAGGGCGTCTTCTTGATCAGACTCCCCATGGTGAATAGACTGAGGGGGATTAACAGAGAGGGCCCCTCCAGATTGGAACTTTTGAATCTCCGCAGCAGACTTGGCTGCCATCTCGGAAGCCCTGGCTTCGTCCAAGGCTATCGGAAGAGTCAGATCAGAGTAAGCTAACAGCCTCCGCTGGAGTTTCAGGTCCCGCACTCCACAGACCAGCTGGTCCAGGAGCATGTCATCTAGCTCGCGGAACTCACAGTGAAGGGTGGCCGTCCATAGGGAAGTCACGTAGTCGTTTATGTATTCTCCGTCCTTTTGGGACCTCTGGTGGAAGGCATGGTGGCGGGCTATTTTTGAGGGAGTGGGAGAATAATGGTGCCGTAGCTTTTCTAACAGCGTCTCCCAAGTTACCGTGAAAACTGGTTGCGGGGCAGGCAGAGCCCTGGCTGTCCCAAAGATCTCTCTCCCGCAGAAGCTCAGGAAATAACCTCTTTTCCTAGCACCTGACAATTCGGTCAGATCGTTGGCTTGAAGGAAGCATTCAAACCGCTCCAGGTAATCATCCCAGGTCTCAGAACCCGGCTCAAAAGGTGTGAACGATGGAAGGGTTGCTGCCATTGCGACCGCCGTCGAAATCGATTGTCTCGATGCGGTGGCCCGCTCAGTCGGTGCCTAGTCCGCTGTCGCCTCAGTTGATCCCACCCTCATCGCCAGTTGTTGGAACCCAGTGGGTAAAGATGGAGGCCAGACTGCTAGAACACCAACTTTATTGTGAAGCGACTTAAGACAGAACGAGGTAATTCCGCTGACGCGGCAACAAGAACATAACAACTTATGCCGCCTGACAGCTGCTTAAATAGCTAGTTCTCAGGCAGCGTGAACCAATCCGCAACCAACCTTTTTCCCACTACTTTGATCTCTTGCGTCTGGGCCAATCCGCGCTGCCTGGCAACAGAGCCGGCACGGACACAGTCGTAACTGCGAGGACTCAACAACAAAGGAAGTGTGCAAGCTGCTTGGGAGAAAGTCTCCCTGCCCCTCCTCACAAGGAATACCTGGCTAGGGTTGACTTATTTATTTATTTATTTATTCAATTTATATACCTTAAGCAGAGGCTGGGGGGTGGGGAGAGATAGTCTTCGTTGGGAACAATTGTTTGCTTTGGCATGCACTCCCCCAGTCTTGGAAAAACTCAGCCTTGACTCATGTTTCTGCCAGTGCCTTGCCTTGTACCTTTGCCTTGTCGACTTGATTTGCCCTGTGGACCTTGACTCTGGACCTTGTCCCGTGAACTCGCAGCTTGTCTTTGGACTTCTCTTTGGGAATTGGTTTTTGTTGCTTGCTGGCTTTTGTTTGTGGCTGCCTTCAGGGAAGTTTGGGGTGGAGCCTTACCGGGCCGCTGTAGGGCTGTTTGTTGTGGAATTTAACAGAGCAATAAAGGACTCTATTGAAGTCTGCCACTGCCTAGACAATTTGGGTCATAACACACTATTGGTTTTCCAGTGGTTACTTGCTGGATATAATGGGTGCAAGTCTTCTTCATTGAGGGAAAATAGTATATTGGATGAATCACACGGCAGAGTCGTCAACTAATGATATTAGAAAAAAATGGTTGCCAAGAAGCAATGGATGGAAACTAATCAAGGAGAGAAGCAATCTAGAACTAAGAAGAATTTCCTGACAGTTTGAACAATTAATCCATGGAACAACTTGCCACCAGAAGTTGTGGGTGCTTGGACACTGGAGGCTTTTAAGAAGAGATTGGACAAACATTTGTCTGAAATGGTATAGGATTTCCTGCCTGAGCAGAAGGTTGGATTAGAAGATCTCCCAACTCTGTTTGTTCTGTTCTGTTCTGTTCTGTTCTGTTCTGTTCTGTTCTGTTCTGTTCTGTTCCATAGAGACTAGTGAAATTGCAGATATGCTTTTAACATAACCACAACACCATTCTTGTAACTGCGTATGTATTTTTCAAGTGGCTTATTTCTTAACCTAAAAATATCTCAAGAAGTCAATCTGCTTGCTGAAGTTTAGAAACGTACCTTAAATTCTCCAGGAGCCAGTTGCGTCCCACTGAGTAGCACTTCAGGAAACACATAATTAGTGTTAAATGAGCCACTGAGGGAAAAGAAATTGAACCTGGTAACAGCAGTATCAACTCGCTGGCCACATGATTTCAGCTCTGTGCTGTTACACTTCAGGAGTGTGCAGATCTACAGTCAGAGGGGAGAAAAAAGGCTTACGTGGAATCAGGTCAACCAAAATGAAGAGTAACAGCCCATGTTGTCCCCAACAGCTGGAACTACTACTACTACTAAACAATTATGCATTAAAATTGTTTTTATTGCCATTTCTTCAGCTGAAAAGATTCCTGGCTGAATTTATACAACCTCAAGCAATATAGAGTACTCTATTTTCAGGAAGGTTGCTAAAACTAAAACAAAAAAGAGTGAAAGAGCAAATAACTCTTAGCGCAAGCTCTTCAATATTATTTTTGTAATCTGTCCTTTAAAAGTTATATGCCATATTCCTCTAGCAAGTCTTTTCAGGGTCCCTATTCTTTTAGATATAATGAAGCTATTCGGAATAGTTCATTTTTTTAATTTCAGTCCTTTTCCTAGAAAAGGATTGTTCTATGAGAACTGTCATACATCACTCTTTTATATAATCATCTCATAGAATGGTTATAACTAAAATATGTGTGTTTCCAGAACATCACATGTTACACTCCAGCTCTGTGAGCTGCATTGGTTGTCAGTTTGCTTCCAGGCCCAATTCAAGGTGTTGGTCTTAACCTTTAAAGCCCACCTTGGCATGGGACCCGGTTATCTGAGGGATCACCTCTTCCTAATTATATCAGCCCAGCTCATCATTTTGGAAAGTCCTCAAGACCTAGTTATGTCACCAGGCCTAAGACTCCCAGGGAACCAGAAAATTGCTTAAATGGTTCCATTGTTGAAGTGGTCATTTTTATCCTCTGTTTGCCTAGTGGGGTTGTATATTTGTTTTTTATACTATTTATTTCTTAATGTGGGTGTGGGTGTGTGGGTGTTAAGTGTGTGGGTGTGTTTCATCTGATTGTTATATGCCGCCAAGAGTCACTTTTGACAGGTATACAAATTTGGTAAATAAATAAATATGGTGAAAAGACGGAAGAATAGTATTTTTTGTGTTGTTTGTGCGTATGTAGCCCTGATGGCTTTGTCACACTGAAAGTTTTTTTCCCCCTTCAATTTATAGAAAGTATTTTATCATAGAAAGTCCCCCCCACCATTTTCCATTCAGTAGAAAGTATTTTATTCAGGTCAGGCATACCCTGAGGCAGTGGAGCAGATGTTTCAGGCATCCAATACTGACGCTGAATGTCAACGCTATTTATATGCCTTTTGGCTTTTGCTGACTTTCTAAACAGCCTGCTGCCTTCCGCTGTGGTAAAAGATGCCGGCAAGAAGGACAGTTTAACTGGAAATCTAACTGTTGACAACATGCCTTAGTCAGAACAATAACCTGCTCCAGTTGAGATATGGATCCCTGCTCTTCTCCCTTCCATTCACGAAAGTCCCACAACCCATCATGCCTCATCGAGTCCTTTACCTGCAAATAATATTCTCCTTCAATCACATGAAGCCCATCAAAAACACCCAAAGCATAAAATTCATCCTCTTGTTTCTCTGCCATACTGTAGTTCAAATAACAGCACAGGTTTTTCTGGCAGACTGTATAGTTTCCTGCCTCTTGCGAGAGTGCTGTAAAGGTGAAATCATCAAAATAGATACTGCTGTGGAATACTGGGCTCTCTGGTGAGAAATGCTGAAGCCCTGATGCATACAAGCTCCAGTTGAAAGGTGGAGGGTAGGTGGGAGAAAGACGGGGACGTGCCTCAATTTCTGCGAGCAACAGTTTGCCATTCTGGCTTTCCATATCAAAGTGATATGCCTTCGGGCCATTGGGTGTAAAAATGCCACTCCCTGTGAAGACAAAAGAGATGGACAGATCTGTTCATTGTTCTACTGGTAGATCACAACTGTAATGGAATGCAGCTCGTCAAGTTCTTGCTAGAAACTGGCTTATGAAAATTTTGCAGAACCTGAAACAAAGCCAGATTCATCCCTGGTGAGTGAATACCAGAGGCCTGGATTTCAAACACGGATGATTCAAAATTCTAATCCTGATCAGTGCAGAAATCTGTTTCTTAAACAACTGTTCAGCTTCATCCTGTACCTGAAGGGGCTTCTTGGTGTCCCTCAGAGAAGGAATAGCAAAAGGAATAGAGGTAGTCCTCACTTACTGACAGAAGATGGGGCCAGAAAGTCTGTTGCTAAGGTGATGCAGTCATAAAGTAAAATGTCTCATGCCTCATGCCAATCTCCATCGGTATATCAGTTCCAGCTGTGATCATTAAGCAAATGCTATGTGGTTGTTAGGCGTGACCTCATGTGATCACTATGTGATCTCCTCCTGGCTTCCCCATCAACTTTGCTTTCAGGAAGCCAGAAGGGAAAGTTGTAAATGGTGATCATATGACCACAGTTCCTTGCAATATTGTAATTGTTAGCCAGTTATCAAATATCCAAATTATGATCATGAAATTGTGGGGATGATGCAATGGCCACAAATTCAAAGACCAGTTGAATTTTTCACTTTTTTCAGCACCATTCAGCATCAACTTCAAATGGTTGCTGAATGAGTGGTTGGTAAGTGAGGACCAATGAAAAGCATCCAGTCTTGCCTTTGAAGAAAGCCACTTGTGAATCTCTCCCATGTATCCAAATGGATACAGAAAACTCACACGAATGATCTGTGAAGCAATAATTCCAGATACCAAGAAATTCATGTAGCTACAGATTTCAGGAAATAGTATTTTTATGCTAACTTCAAAGGTGATGTGGTCTGGCATGGGATACCTTTTGTCAGTTTTTTTATTCTCCTGGAATAATTAAAAAAGGAAGTTTTTAAAAAGTTGCTTTTTTTTGTCCATCTAATTTTTTTGTTCCACAGCTTTAGCCAGTACCTGAATTCATTTTTGTATAGCCCTTATAGCCCCCTCTAATTGAGCCATTGAATTTTATCACTGTGGCTGATAAAAATCAGAAACAGTTTTTCTAGTGGTTCTATATTTTAGTATAGGAATGATACATAATGAAACTTAATAATAAATAACACCCTACAAAAAAAGTCCTAGACTTATCCATCTTTGTATCAGTGGTGAAATTCAATTTTTTTTACTACTGGTTCTGTGGGCTTGGCTTGGTGGGCATGGTGTGGCTTGATGGGTGTGGCTTGGTGGGCATGGCAGGGGAAGGATACTGCAAAATCTCCATTCTGTCCCCATTCCTGGGGGAAGGATATTGCAAAATCTCCATTCTCACCCCACTCTGGGGCCAGCCAGAGGTGGTATTTGCCGCTTCTCCGAACTACTCAAAATTTTCACTACCGGTTCTCCAGAACCTGTCAGAACCTGCTGGATTTCACACCTGGTTTGTGTGATGCCTCTTTTTATGTTTATGCAATTGCCCTATCTAAAACAAATAATGAATTAAGAGTTGGAGCCAACAGGAGATTGTTTCTCCCTGGATGACTGAATTACTTTAAGTTTTGACACCAAAACCATCTTGACATATTCATACCTAATTTATATTTGGGTAGAGTAATTTTAAATGTAATTATTTAACAATCAGGCAGAGTTTTATAAAACAAAATTTAAGCCATTTTCTTCCAGTTCCTCCCTCTCTATGTTCTTCTGACTTTGTCCCCATTGTGCTGACTCACTTCCCTTTTTATTCTTTACATTTTGTCAACATGGTCTCTATAGTATTATGCTGTGTCACTTCCAAGTTGCTATATTCCCATTTCAATGTTATGCTATATTTTATTTATTTAAAACATTTATACAGCCACCCATCTAATAACCAACTCTGTGCATCTTCCAATCAAAAGTTAAAACAGCATAATGGCCATATTAAAACTATAAAACGAAGCACATTAAAAACATTGAAAGCAATGAAAACCTGGCACCATATCAAATATAATACACCATCTCTCATCATTAAAATAGCAATAGCAATATTACTTAGACTTATGTACTGCTTCATAGTGCTTTGCAGTCCTTTCTAAGTGGTTTTGCAGAGTCAGCCTATTGCCCCCGGTCCCCATTTTACCGACCTTGGAATGCTCATCAGCAATAATAAATTTTGTTTTCCACTGTGTTTGCCTATACATTATATGTGTATTTTATACATGTTGATAAGCCTCAGTAAATCACAATAGTTGGATAGATTCTCATTACATGCTAAGCCATGAATTATGGTTCCAAAGCATTAAAGCCAAGGGCACACAGCATGTCAAGTAAGACAAAAAAAATCTTATGATTTTCTGTGAGGTATTAAGCCAGTCATTAGTATGCATTCATTTATATGCATTATGCATATTAAGATCTAATTTTAAACCAAGTATAGAAAGATTGTAATTACCAGTAATGTCCAAACTGGGTTTGTGTATATTAGCTGCAAGGATATTCACACGCATTCCCATTGCCCAGGCTGCGTAATATTGAACAGCAGACAAAAGGGGTAGAGTATTTAACCAAGCAGTTGGAAAAAGGACGGTGTCCACCTTGAATTTTTCCACCAATGAGATGGCAGGTTCACGAAAGTTAAGCATATCAGCACAAGTGAAAACGCCAAACTTCCCAAAGGAGGTGTTGAAGTTGACAAACTGTGGCTCCTTCGCAAAATTGAAGTGGATTTCTGAGGCAAAAAGGTTGTACTGTTTATAAAAAGGGGATGGGGGGTGGAGAGAGACAGAGAGAAAGACAATTTATATCATTAGAAGAAAAATATTCCATAAAAACAGGGACGAACACATGTGATGCTGATGTTTTTCTATTACATATCTGTACTTTATTGCTTTCCTTTACAATGTTATAAAAGAAACAATCAGGAAAATCTAAGTTATTGATATTCTCAAAACAAAGAGATTAACCCCTGAATGTTTCATGCTTCAAGTAGCACTTGGAGCAATCCTTGCTCCTTGAAGCTCTTATGGAAAAGTCAGATGAGAGTACATGTTTCTTTTAATTCAAATACAGCAGCATTACTTTATATTTTGTACCGTGTTTACACAGAGGACTGTCTGACTGATAGCGCTACCATGTTTAGATGGCAACTAATGGACATTACAACATTTGAAGCCTATATTAGTCACCCTAATAATAGTTACCTTGTGATAACGGGCCAGAAACTTTCCTTCTGAATCATAAACAACATTGGTATTGTACTGATAGCGACCATCCCTGGGACACTTTGGATCACTGGAGTTGCACGGTTTTTTGTCGCCCATGTTGGCAACCACATAGATGCCATAATCCTTTGCCATGCAACTAAGCCTTTTCTGTACTGGGTTAAACCCAAACCTAAAATGGAAAGGAAGAATTGAATGGGAAAGGCAGTATCTAGGATCTAGAAATCTGGCAGATCGATCCACAGTGCACAGATACTAGCTTGATAAAATGCATTCTTGCTGAGCTGGGATAAGGAAGGGAGGGAGGGAGAAATTTAAATACTGGTTGATTCAGAAGTAGCAGGCGGGAGAAGTCAGCAGGGTAAATTATGAAAACAGCATTGTATCGTCAGGGTGCACATTTTGCCCTTTTGCATCTTGATATTGCGTGACTGGATGAAAGGGCTGGAGCTTGTGTCATGCAATTGCTGATTTTCGTTTGGATGAAAACCTCTGATTCTGCAGATCTCTTTGTTCAGAAGTATTAACAGCCTTAAAGAGATCTCTCTTTTTTTTGAGTAAGAACAAACGAATAACATATTTTCAAGGAAATCTTAAGCAAAAATTATATATGGACGTCTTACTATCAGTATATCAATGGTGGCTAGAAAAGTGACCCCAGAAGAAGAGGCAAATTTATTACCTGTGGCTGATTCATATTTTGTATAACCATTTGCGTCTTCATAAGATTCATATCAAGACTGGGGCTTGTGTATTCTTTTGCAGTGTATACATTTATTCTACATAACTAAAACTAAAACTAAAATGGTGAAACATTGCATTAGTCTGCCAGTAGTTCTAGATTGGCAATTCTGAGAATTTCTAGTCAGGCTGACCTGATGGAGGAATTCTGAGAGTTACAAGACCCATTCTTCTAGGTGACACTTGGCCTCTGGTCAGATCACAGCTGACCAGAATTCTAGAGTTAACTAATATTATAACATCTCTGGCAGCCCTAAGATACAACTGGCTATGACCTTGCTATAAATATTCATCCAAACTGTTGAGATTCAGTTACTCATCTCAATTGAGAGCAACACTTTACTTAATATTATCAATAAAATATTTCCCGGTAAATGATAAAATGGTGACAAGCTGTTTTGTGTGTGTGTATGTTTTGAAGTTTTAGTTTCACTGATGCGATATAGCTTGGATTGTAACAGTGGTGTGCTGAAGCTGATTTGTATACGGAATTTTTCTTTTGAGCCAATTGATAACACAGCCACCACACCTACTGTGCCAATCAACTGTTCCATGGTTAGGGGTTTGCCAGTGGTAATGAAGCCAGCAGAACTGGTTCTTAAACATTCAGCAGCACATCATTGCCTGTAAGTGAGTGACATTGCAAAACAGGGAGTATCTGCTGTTGTGTCACTGTGACCTTATATTAATAAAGTGGCTTAGATTCACTGAATCCTTGACTGTGCCTGGATAGGGATTTGTTTTACCCTGCAAACTCTGATGAGGCAGGTAGGGTATCCTCTTGTGAACTCTGGTACCTCTGGCTTGGATACACAATCCTTCTAGCTTCTTCAGGAGGCTGGGGAGGGGAAAGTAGCTGGATCTAGAACCATGATGGTGAATCTATGGCACGCATGCCAGAGGTGACACGCAGTGCCCTCTCTGTAGGCACGCGAGCTGTTGCTCCACCATGCGTGCGCATGCACCTCCAGCTGGCCAGCTGGTCTTCGGGTCTCTGCTGTGCATGTGCGGGGGCGGGGGACATGTGGGGTGTATCATTTGTGCATGCGTGGGCAGCAGGGTGCATGCGCAGGACTATGTGGGGGTGTGGGATGCACGTGGGGGTGCATGCACAGGGGATCGGGGTGCATGAGGGGGTGTTATGTGTGGGTGCTCAGGGCACATGCGAGGGGTGTCGCATGTGCATGCAGGGAGTGAGGCACATGCGCAGGGCCATCACATGCATATTGCATTTTGGGGCTTTGGGCACTTGGTCCAGAAAAGGTTAGCCATCACTGGTCTAGAAGGTAGTCATTAGGAGAAGGGATCAAATTGCTAATTACCTTGAAGATGGCAGTGGGTTGGCCCCTGCTGAAGAGAACTTCCCTGGGTTCAGCTACACTCGACAATTACTGTCCTACCTCCACCCTACTTCTTCCTAGGAAAAAGGAAGGTGGTCTGCTGGGAAGGTGGTCGGGCTTGAATTACAGGGTGCCCTAAAGGGAATAAATTGTCTGGACTCCTTACATGTCACAATTCAGACCAGGGCATCAGATGGTGAAGGGCTCAATTGTTTTGATGGATGACATCTGTGGTGGATGACATTTTTCAAGACCTGGACTGGGGAAATATGTCCTTTCTAAACCAACTCCTGGTTTGTTTCTGCTGAACATGGGATCCTTTTTAATTGTCTGCAAGAATTAGGAGTAAAGACTATTTTTCTATTATAATTCTGATCCGTTCTAAGTAGGTAAAAGCAGCTAGTGGGTGGCAGGGAACAGAAGTCCGCTCAGTGAACCCAGCACTGCAGGGATTGTCCCTATCACCCGCACTTTTTAACTTTTGCATAAAATTATTGGAAGAGGCTACCCATTGCTTTGGATTGAATCAGTGGTATAGAAAGTAATGAAGATAGCCTTTAAGCTATACAGGAAGCTGTTGCTTAGGCAAAAGGGGATGAAATATTTTTCATCAAAATGTCCAGGTTATATTTGGAAATTGTACAGACAGATACCCACCATTTCACTGGAGTGTAAGAAGAGAGAGGTGGTATAGATTGATCAGATTTCCAAGACTCTATTGTTATAGCCAGTCTCAATTCAAGTATCCTAAGCTTTCACGTGGAGTTGGTTTCATGGTTTAGTCTACCTAGTGGAGCTGATAATATCCACATATTTCAACCCAGAGCCAGTCCAGAAGTCCAGTGGACTCTTGAACTGATGTCTACAGGCTGGGTGGGATAGAGCAGGTTGAAGGTGAATTCCACCAAGAGAGGAATGTTGTTTGTTCAGAAAACCTTTTAGCACTGTATCTGCCTGGGCCATAATATTCAGGGCAGCACTCCCCCAAAGGAAATTAACTTGATTTTTTACAGATAATTATGTTCTCAGATATACTAAAGTGCAGTAAACTAAGGAATTTAAAATATGACTATATTACATGGGAAAAGCTATTGCTATACTGCCACCCAGTGACAGAAATCTGGACAGACAAGTTTACGACTGCTTATCAATTCAGTCTGGTACAATATTTTTAGAACTCCATAATTCTCCACATAAAATAATAAAAGAAATCCACAAAATGTGTATGAACATTTTCTCTCAGAAACTTGTTTAATTATGGCAATATACTTCCCAAAGAACCCAGCTTTAATAAATTTAAACACAGAAATATATATTTTTTTAATGAGAAATCAAATTTCACTGGGAATAACTTGCAAAATTCACATTTTAACAGCATTTCTTAATTGCATGTGCAATCTTACTCAAACAAAACTGAAGAAAAGCATAATAAAATATTCTATATATGAGGTAAATGAAGTTCTGTGGCTATTCTTAATTATCCAACCAGCTATAATTCTGCCTTTACAGTACAAATACAGATTGGAATCACTGTTGTGTACATATAAGGGCATTAGAAAAAACCAACTGTTAGTTCACTATAAGAATGGAGAAGTGTGCTTATAAGTAACTGAGACTCATTATACTACTTTGTGTACTGAGCTTATTTATTAAATTTATATGCTACCCATCAGCGGTGAGTTTCCAATATTTTTACCACTGGTTCACTCCCTGTGCACACCTTCCGCGCATCCACCTGACCTTCCGTGTATGCGCTTTGCTTGCTCACATGCTTTCCGTGCAAAACATGCCTAAATAGAATGTCATAGAGCCAGAGCATGTGGGTTCACCTGAACTGGTATGAACCGGCTGAATCTCCTCTACCCAACCGGCTGAATCTCCTCTACCCATCACACTAGCCAAAGTGGCTCTTCACCTTCAAGGAGATTTGATGAGATTACCTTTCTGGATCATTGCACGGAATCCAGTTTACTTCAGGATCTGGTATATCCTCAAGATAAGGATAAAGTGTTTCCCGAGTAAAGACCCACCCATAAATGCCATCTTCAGGGGTCACAATGATACGCGCTCCCTACAAAAAGAAAAGAAGAAGAATGCCAGTTCAGTGAAGAGATTCCACTGTTTCCAAGTACAAAGAAGATGGAACTTACAATCCCTGCATGTGTTTTACCCGTTCAGCAGCTGTTTTGATGGCTTCTTCTAAGATGTCTAGATTTCTGTTCATTAAATTCAGGGCTTCTTCTGGAGAGACAAGTTTTGGTGTGGGTCCTGTAAGTATAACAGCATGCTCATAGACGGCAGCAAGGAATGTTTCCACAGCAGAGGCCCCAACAATAACCCCAGTCAGGAAGACAACCCAAAGGTGAGACTGGAAGGCAGCCATGCTTACAGAGCCTAATTCTGGCTCAGACTGAAACCAAATGGGAGATCTGTTTATCTTAATAAGAAGGGAGGGATGGAGTTATTTGGTGAGTGACAATTTCCCTGTTACATCACCAGCTACTCTAGGAGAAGAGTGTATTGCAAAATGTAGTGATTACCACATTACATCGTTTGTACCCAAACTTCCTGAAAGTAGAATTATCTTTATTAAGAAACATATTAGAAGAGACAGAGGCAGCATTCAGTTCTTGAAATGAAGTCAGTTTGACCTACCTGACACTATAACTGGGAAATTCCCCATTCAGGTTTCAAAGACACTTGGTAAAAAAAAGTCAACCAATTACTTTGTATTCCACAATCAGATCAGAAGCATAACTTTTTCTAAAAAATTACCAGAGATAATAGGAAAGGTTATAGGGGGCCTGTTAAGCCAGTACATAACTAGATTTCAGTAAATGCAGAGGGCATTTAACGTTCCCTTCTCACCACTTTTGTGTGTGTCTGTGTGGTGGGGGAAGTGGAGTCCAGGGGTGAAATCCAGCAGGTTCTGACAGATTCTGGAGAACTGGTAGCAGAAATTTTGAGTAGTTCAGAGAACTGGCAAATACCACCTCTGCCTGGCCCCAGAGTGGGGAGGGAATGGAGATTTTGCAGTATACTTCCCCCAGGAGTGAAAAGGGAATGGGGATTTTGCAGTATCCTTCCCCTGCCACACCCACCAAGCCACACCCACCAAGCCTACCATGCCCACCAAGCCACGCCCACAGAACCGGTAGTAAAAAAAATTGGATTTCACCACTGGTTGAGTCCCCTTTAAATTTAAAAAACAGCCATTTTCCTTTTATCCAATAGGGAAAAGGGAAACCTGTCATATTCGTAAAAACCTGGTCACTGCTGGTGATACTTAATAGACAGATTTTCTCCAAACCTGCTATCAATATGGTCTTTTCCTCCCAATCACATGGCAAAGAAATGGCTATTTTGGTAATTAAAAACCATAAAGCCCCATTAGGAAACAAAACTCCTTAATAATGCCATGTTCTGGGATATCATTATACAATTCTCCTCACAGGCTGACCTTTGTTTGATTTGAAGGTGGCTACAATCTTTTCAATTTGCCAGCCTGGAAGGAGGACAAGGGAAGAACAAGCAGCTACATCATGTTATTGAGAAAATGTTACCAATAGATCAGTAAGTGGGTTCCACTTACCTTCGCTACAGGTTCAGAACTGTGAGCATGCGCGTGCACTGTCACTTTGCTTGTGCATGGCATTTCTGCACATGCACAGAGCGTCTGTGATGACGTCTGGGCGGATGGGCAGAGCCTCCCACTGCCGCCACTACCAGTTCGCCCAAACAGGGGCGAACCGGTAGAAACCCACCACTGCAATAGGTGTAATATATTTAGGAAACCTCAGTTCAGTGGTGAGTTGCTCCCGGTTCGCACCGGTCCTACAGAACCGGTAGTAAAAATGGCAGGAGGCCCCGCCCACTGACCCTGATGTCATGAAAACGCTTCTGTGCATACAGCCCCGTTGCGAACTGGTAGTAAAGGTAAGTAGAACCCACCCCTGCCTCAGATCTTACATATTATAGGCTAATGAATAGCCTCACCATATATCCTAATTTGACTGAGATGGCCTTAGTTTGACCTTCAGAGTTGAGCATCCCAGTTTATAATCTGTTCCCCCTTTTGCTAATATGCTCCTTTTTGTGGTTTACTGCTCTTTTTAAAGTGGACAACCATAGCTTATTCAGCAAATCATAATTAATAACCTTGATTTAGCATCTTACATGTATGTACAAGAAACTCACCAGATAGGAGAGTAAAACAAATGCAACAATTTATTTATTTTATTTTATTTATTATTAAATTTATATACTGCCCTTCTCCTGAAGGACTCAGGGTGGTGA
>JANHZT010007632.1:174484-184975 GCA_032468215.1 Stegonotus admiraltiensis | reverse complement strand
AGCCTGGTGGGACTCAAACTTGCAGTAATTGCAAGCAGCAGATGTTAATAACAGACTACCAGTCTGTTGAGCCACCAATTGATCCCAACATTTCTGTTTAATGAAACATTTGTTGAGTTTTGTCCCAATTTATAACATTTCTTGCCAAATAGCTGTGGCTATTTCCTCTGTGAATCACTAAAGTTGTTAAGTTAGTAACATGGTTGTTAAGTGAATCTGGCTTCCCCATTGAGTTTGCTTGTCAGAAGGTGATCACGTTACCCCAGAACACTGCAAGCATCATAAGTATGAATCGGTTCCCAAACATCTGAATTTTGATCACATGATCATGGGGATGCTGCAATGGTCATAAGTGTGAAAAAATGGACATAAGTCACTTTTTTCAATCCCATTGTAACTTTGAATGGTCACTAAGTGAACTATTGTAAGTCGAGGACTACCTGTATTCTTCTGTACCTACTAGATTCTAAAAACGTGTAATTGTTTTGAGCCCAGTTTGGAGGGTGTGTAATGTAGAGTAGAGAAGCTATATCTTCCAGGATTTATAGTCGCTTCTCCGAAAAATACTGTGTTCAGTAACAAGATGCAATGATAACATCCCATCAGCATCTTCCCTAACACGAAATACATTTTTCTGGGACCATATAACACCCTATGTTTTAAGGATCTACTTATAGGTATAAATTGGTCACTCTGTGTAGTCTGTGCATGGATTAAAGCATACATGCTTTATATGTGCACTAAACTGGAGCATATGTTTGGTCTCTGGACAGAGAAAGCATATGTGTGCTAGTAGACTTGATCCAGAGAGGGATAAATGGGAAAGGCGAGCTGCTAATATGTGATGATGGTGAAATAAAGTAGGTACATTGGGTGGATATGTGGAAGTGATAGCAGAAAGATAAAACTCTTCCATCAGGTATAAATTAATTAAATGTAGTTGGGAAGATGGGAAAATAGGCTGAGCTGATATAGTTTAATAGTGAGATGCATTTCAGATTTTAGCCAGAGGGCAAAGATGATGTAATGTCATACTAAATTTTTTAGAAGGTGGCTAGGTGAGCAGCAAATGGTATATTAGGTTTAAAGATAAGAGCTACAGTGTTTGAATGATGACTTCATGAAAGTCGGATACCCCTTCACTCTTTTTATGAGTGACAATGATAGTCTGACAAACCTGTAAGAGAAGAGTTTATTTTGTGAGTAAACAAGCCAGAAACAGCATAAACTTTAAAGGCCATTCTTTGAATGACTAAATGGTTATGCTAGTTTTACCAACTTCTAAGTGGTAAACAAAGATTTTGTTAAAAAATGACTTAAAATGCAACAGTTGAATAATAACTGGTTTCAATTTTAGAATTGTATGAAAACTTAGTTTCATTAAGATATTTCTAGTCAGTTACTTAGTATTAAAAATGTCTCTGTGAATTAAACATATAAAGTGTCACAGAAATATTTTAGCTCTACCCTATTCTTTTTCATCTTCTTACACCACATTCCCAAAATATTTCTGTAGGTAAAGCACAACTAGGAAATGATTGAAAATTATGACTGCGGATTTGTGGGTGTAATCCTCTCTGTCTTCATATTTTAAAAATAACAATTTAATCCAAACAGCTATGCTAAGGAAACAAACACAGATTGTCTTACCAATTTTATTTGATAATTTTTCCATTTTAGACGCCAAGCCCATCTTTGCGTTCTTGCATCCAATTGTGATGAACCTATGTATGTAAAGCTTGTTGAAGCTCTTTGTGCTGAACATCAAATCAATCTGATAAAGGTAACAGCTATTTTACTTAGAATTGGTAATGTGAGACAATCAAGTAGTTTATAGTAAAATCATGCAACTGTTCGGGAAATCTTGGTTAAAACTAGTTAGTAATGCTGTTAATGCTGTACGGTGATGATAACTTGGCTCCCTCTACTGAGAATTGTGAGGAAAACAACCACAAATTGTTACCCTTTTAGTCTGAGTGTACAGCTGCCTTTGATTCTGTCTTTATTGCCTTGTATTGTTAGCACTTCTAACAAAATGCAAATTGCTCTTGACAGGTTGATGATAACAAGAAGCTTGGCGAGTGGGTAGGTCTCTGCAAGATCGATAGAGAAGGAAAACCTCGTAAAGTTGTGGGTTGCAGTTGTGTGGTTGTTAAAGTAAGATAACGTTCTTTTTATTTTAGATTATTTGTGTTTACTCAATTGTATACTTGTACAGGCTCCTTAAAACTGCAAATACTACTACATCATATCCTTTGAACATTACATTTAAAGTAATGCTTGCAATCTTTTTGGACTGTTGCCTTCTGGGAGAAGATACAGAACAATTAAAACTCGGACCACACGTTTTCTGAATAGTTTTTATCCCAGAGTTATAATTGCACTCAACAATGAACTAAAGGGCCACCATCAGTGAGTTGTTGGACAGTATTACTTGGTCTGTTGTGTGGATGTTTGGGGGGTTATGTGTGTTGGACCTGGTCTTTGGGTGTTAAGTGAATTTCGTTGTATGGATATACTGTGTATACACGTACAATGACAATAAAGTTGTTATTATTTAAAGCCAGTTTCTTTTTACCAGTTTCTGGCAAAAAAGCAACCATTGAACAGGATCATTTAGCAGCCATGGCAAAACAAAGTATAAAATCAGGCACAGTCAAATGGTGACCCAATTAATGACTGCTAGGTTTTAAGACTAGTTCCTAACTTAATTACGGTCATAAGTTGAGTACTTTTATTTCTGCCATATAGAAGTTGCTGTGTTGCTCATAAATAGTAGAAAAAGTCGGAAAAATCCTTTTTGGGGATGTTGGTTTGTATAGACAAAACTAAGTGTGACAGAGATAAGGGAAAGTTTTCTTTTGTAATGTTCTATTGCTATTGCAGTCTTCTACTTATTACAGTTGTTTAGTACACCAAGGAGCTGCCAGTAAGACAAAAATCTGCTTAACTTACAAATGTTCTGCAGAAGATCGTTGCTGGCAATAATAATGCCAGAACACGAGCCTTGAAGACTTTGTAGTCATTGAGGTCCCAATAAAGGCCACATTGATATTCTATGGAAGGCTTTTTCTTTAAAGTAAAGGACATGGTTAACAAGTGTTAACTTTATCTAAATTGCCTTTTTTCTTGATTCTGCAATTATAATAGATCACTAAATATTTATTAATCTGGACATTATGTAATTGTTTAAATTGTTTAAATCAATAATTTACTGGAATATTAATACATTGTTTTGTTGTAGGACTATGGCAAAGAATCTCAGGCCAAAGATGTCATTGAAGAATACTTCAAGTGCAAGAAATGAACAAATAAAATACATTTGAGCTGACAGTACATTTGTATTTTGCTTGTTTATGATGAGTCTTTCAATTATTTATATAAGTTTATGACAGACCTACAAAGACTGATCAATGAACAATGACGAAAAACACATGGTACAATGAAGTATAAAATTGATCAGTGATACAATTATATAGTCACATGGCTATCTACAAATGCCTTACAAGTCAAAAGTTTTTTAAAATACCGGTACCTCTTGCTTACCAACCACTTGCAGTGACTGAAGCTGCAACAGCATGAATGAATATTTAAAAGGCTGGTCCTTGAACTTCTGGCTGTTGCAGTGTCGTCATAGCCTGCCATGGTTTACTTAACAAGCAAACTTAATTTTCCATAGGTCACAATTGAATGCAATGTTTAAAAATATTTCAAATGGACTGAGCTACAGAGAAGTCCCATGATAATCACTGATGAGTGATTCTCAGTTACTCAGCCAAAATAGCAATTTTTTTGTGCTGAATTGGAGTAACACAAATTTGAACTACTCCATATTTTGTTAATATTTTATTTAAAATTACAAATTTGGAAGTTGTGCAAACCACAATGAACTATAGAACTTTGTTTGTGTTTTTGCATCTTTCCTGTATTTATTTCTTGGCATGAATTCTGTATAGAAGGTTCAATTCCATAAAAAGAAAATCCTGTTGATTAAAGAGATTTTTGTACAGAAACTAAGCTTGAAAAACATTTTTGGCACTAGCGAGTAGGCACTCAATATCTTAAATACTATGAATGGAAATTTAATTTGTAAATGAAATAAGGGTGATGCTGCTGTTACGGGTGTTGGGCCTTCTGCCGAAGAATTTTTAAGAGGGAAATAGTATTAAGTTGGAAAAGTAATGTGAAACGGATCATTTGTAAACAATCAAGATTGTGATATGTGCAATAACAAATGAGGATAGCATAAAGAAGGGTAACATGAAATTTGAGCTAGTCAAAAGATAGGAAATAGACTGCCATTTTCCCCATTCTGTTAAGGATAATTGCTTTAGGGATTCCCCATGCTCCTGCATGTAAAATATATTTATAAATTTAATATTAAATTTATATAGACACCCAATTCAGGTGATTATAGACAATTATACTATAATTATACATTATAGACAGACAAATCATTGTTTTGTAAATTTCCCTGGCAAATCTTTCCACAGCCTTAAAAATTACAAGCTGTTGATTAATGGTAACATTTGCATTAATTAACCTTAAGAACTTTTATTTTGGAAAGTTTAAGTTATTCAGAAAGAGTACATGGCTGGTGTGATGGTGTAATTAGTTGTTAGATTTTTTTGCTGGTAATACGGGAAGCAGTTATACTTTCATAAAATCCACAACTTTCTGAACTATAAGGAGCAAGGACCCTCTGTAAACTTCAAACCATCACAGGAAATAGTATAATTCAATATCAGCTCTAGACAGTGTTTAGCTTCGGATTACCTAAGGATTCATTGATGGATGCTACTTGACCAAGTTGATTTAAGATTAAGCCCTGATGCAGGACAAAGTCACTGACTCAAGCTTTTACAATTTATTTTTAAACTTTAAATGTATTCCTCAATTTTAAACAGATTGAAAAAAATGTTTATTCACTAAGCATGTTTACAATTTAGTGAAGTGGGTTACAAGAATTTATTGAGCAGAATAGCTGGCAAGTTGACAAGACATTGCTTGATACTGGGGAAAATAAGAGTTTCCTCTGTTGTGGTTTTATGGTTGCCTTGAGAATGGGCTGATTCTGGCAATGAGCCTTGGGGCGCAGCGGACTAAAGTGCTGTTAAGTAGCACCAACTGCCTGCAATTACTGCAAGTTCAAATCTCACCAGGCTCAAGGTTGACTCAGCCTTCCATCCTTTTGAGGTAGGTAAAATGAGGACCTGGATTGTGCGGGCAATAAGCTGACTTTGTATAAAAAAGATCACCGCTTTGGGAGGTGGGGGGGCAAAGCCCAAGTATGAAGGCTATTGTTTAACATGTCGTAAGCCGCCCTGAGTCTCTGGAGAAGGGCGGCATATAAATAGAACCAATCAATAAATGAGGTACTATAACAACGTGTTACTACACTAGCCTACTATTACCTCATGGCTAAGTTTATTATGAGTCTTAATTGATTGTAGGAATTAAATGGGCTAGATTGTGAGGAATCTGAAAAAGAAATTGGAGGCACTTCAGACAGATAGGAAAGATTAGTAACTTCATAAGGGGCATTATAATCTGAGCTGGAAAAAAATCAGAATCTAAACCATCCATAGAGAATCTACCTTCAGGAACTAATAAAAAGTGGAGGTGTGTATTAACATTTTCCAGGATTCCATATCTTACCTAATATTGCATTAAAACAGTGGAATTTCTGGATCATTAATCATGTATGGGGTTTGACATCAGTGACATCATTTTTTTTTTACTTCGTTCCCTCTGCTGTTAAAATTTTACATTGTTCCAGAGTACCAAGAAATGTTGGACTAAAACTAACCAGCATAGTGGTTGATACATGTATTTGCAAGAGAAACCTAAACCCTAAATGTAAAACAGTTCAATGCCTTTTCTGTAGACCTCCTACAGCAATACAATAATCTTGAATCATTAGTAATATTCTTAAAATGAATATGCTTTAATAGGCTGAGGATTGCATCTGACCATGAAATACATGCATGAACAAAGTTTGAGAGACCTTTCCTAATTACATCAGTCTGTCACTTAAATCTGGCAGAGATGGTAGTTCCCATTTGCCAGGGACTTAAATTTGATGGAGGTGGGCAATCTTAGCAGTGGCACCTCCCTTGTGGGACATTCTCCTGCTGCCCTCCTCCCTAGGTTAGGTTGACTCCACTCCTATTGATGTTCAGTAAGTCCCTCAAGACTTGTGATTTTAATATTTAACTTTAACACTGACTTCATGTAGTTACGATTGTTTTTGTATATGCAGTTTTGTTGGATTTTTTTTTTATTGGACTGCCCAGGATCACCTTTGATGCAATGGGCGGCCATATAAATTTCATTTAATAAAAATCGATACAATATTGTTGTTTTGAGCTGTTTGTGGAACCCAACAGCTCAAAACACTCTTAATTTAGAATTTATATAAAGGCTACATGCTATCTATTGGATAAGATGACAGCACTCCTGTCTAAACAGGATGTTGAACTATTTTGAGGATTTCCTTAGCTCCCTGTTGTGTTACCAGACACACTTCCATTTGTGCTTGGAATGCAATACAGAACCGTAATGAGATGGTGTGCCTAAAGCACATAGGTTTGTGTCGTTGAGGGGATGGGCATGTTAGATACAACCAATTCTAGTAGGCTGTCTGATAAAACTATACACAAGGGGACTTTGTAGACGTTTCAGGTGTCCCTCTATTTTACAATTTTTGTACACCGTGAAAAGAAATAGCATTGCTTTTTCCTGTAAATGTCCAGGCAGCCTTTTTAATGTATTCTGTTTTATTTACATACTTCTGTAATAGATGGCATGAAAAGAAATCACCAAAGGCACTTGAGAAAGGATGGGTTTTTGGGGGGTGGGGGGAAGAGATGAAAGGGTGAAACAGTAGGTGGCAGCATTGATACAGGTCTACAATAGTTAGTGCCAATGCAGGGTAGAGGAGATGAAATGGATAAGTCTTGAATAGGAGCCCAGCAGGCACTCCAGTGTTCCTTTCAACTGCCTTCTTAGGAAATAAATTAGAATATTGAAGAATTATGTCATGCATTCCTCTAATACATGGTCCATAAGCTTGTATTATGTGCTTTACATGAGCATTAAAAAAATCAGCATTTTACAAATACACCTTTGAAACAAAGATACAGTTCTGATTTCCCTGCTAGCCTGCTTCATCTCCACAACTATAAGGATATGGTGCTAGTGAAGACGAAGGAAAGCCCCTGTAGCTTTCTCTATCTGCAGAAAGACACTGAATCTATTTCTAGTCTGGTCGTGTTCTAACAGGTATTTGTTATCTCCTTGGACTACCCGAAGAAGAGAAAAAGATTGGACCAAGAACACTAATCAGTCTTTCAGACCTCCTTCACAGCACTTGGCCTTAAGCTGAACTGGCAGAATAGTATTGACGTTGGCCACCCAGAAAGTGATGAGTTCATCTGGTAACAACCGTGGCATGTAGAAGATTATGGCTTGGAATGTAAAAGGAGCAAATGACGAAGAGCATGTTTAATCTTTCATAAGGGTCATCCACTCTTGTATTCCATCCACATTCTTCACACAGTCTTTCCTGATCTCTCTCTTCTAGACATTCTGTTCACATTGAAAACTTGCGGTTGCTGCTACTGTTTGGAAGAGTGCTGGCTGAGACTACTAGCAAGACTGCCATTTCAGCAAAAGTGGACCCTCATCTTCTGCCTTTGTCACACACTACCCAGATAGTACTGATTACACAGCCTTCCACTGCTACAAGATGTTGCTTCCATGTGCCCTTTGCATTCAGGTAAAGTTTGCACATTCCAGCTGTCACTGAATAATGGCTCCTGTAATACCTTTGTTTAGCCACCTCTTCACAAGGGTACCCGTAAAGCCAGTAGCTTTTCTAGCCAAGAAACACTAGAAATGAAGGGGAGATTTTCATCCTTTCTTCAGGTAACTTCACAAAGAGAAATTCCAGGATGAAGAGGACTGCTAGCCCTCATGAGATGCTCCCCCAAGAAATAGATTTGAGAACCAACATGAGCTGAGATGCAGTTTCACATCTGCAATCCAAGCAGCCCATTAAACATCAATTTCCAACATCTCAGACTGATGTTTCTGCTTGACTGTAGAGATGTAGAGATTTGTTGAATTGCCATATCCTGAAAGAGATAGTGATGCAGGAAGACCAATCACTGCCTGCTTCTCTCACAGATGAAGGTGTATTTCACATTGTGTTTAAGGTGGTCTGTGATACTCCTGTCTAAAACCCACGATACAATCTTTTTATCTGCTGAAGGGGATCCCATGCAATGCCTATTTGGGGTTTGGGGGACATTCTAAGTTGCAGTCTCTGCAGAGGAAGTTCTGCCTCATCTTACCCAGACAGGAATTTCAGTTTGGAGCACGACTTGATTAAACTGCCTTTGAATCAAATCAAACTTGGAAGCGTCACACAGCCATTGTAAAGAGATCTTCCCATATTAACCTGCCTGGATACATGTCAGTTCAATAAAATTGCAGCACACTCGCAGAGTGCCATGTAGTTGACATTCCTATACTAAATGCTTGTGGTTAAACCCATAATGTACTGCTCGCTGGAGTTTTGCTATATGTAATATAATCTCTACATGCGCATAGGGCATGAAGTATTTTATTTTTTTTGCTTAAGCCAGAGAATGTGAAATTAAATTTATCAGTTGAGGAATTTGCACAAGAACTCATAAATAGTTCTCGACTTGCTTCTTGTGCCATATGGGGGGAAAAAGGGGGGGGGAGGAGGCTAAGAATTTATGAGGGAGAAGGATTTTTTAAAAACCTTAGTCCCCAACTTAGTCCAAACTCATATCTTTCTACAAACTGACCTTGAAGCAAGTAAAAAGAGACAGATTTTTACAATTCTTTAGGCAAAAATAAAATAAAGCTTTTAAGCAGCCAGTACTTATTTCTTTGAAGAAAGCCTTCTAATTCCTTTCTCTATTTGTATCCCCCTGTCAAGCCAACTTGCCTTCATAGCTTTCTAGAATGGCAGATACACCTCAAGCAAAATGCAGCAATTCTGAATCCACATCATTCCGAAGGACAGAATCCTGGTAGCTCAGATACATAGTCAGTTCTCAACATCCCTTCCCTTTCTGAATGAGAGAAAAGCAATCTTAAAATCAGACTGGAAATCTGGTTGAAATGCTGGAGATCAACAGGCTTGATCATGTCCCCTTAGCCTCAGATTTAACTTGGAATTTGCAGGAAACAGGACTTCCGAGTAACAGAATGTGGCACTAAAGTAATGTCTTCTCTAAGGGTCGTCCATTCTCCAGAGGAATTTCTTTTTCTACAGAGGATTTCAAATATTTTTCTTTTATTTAGGATTTGTAGAATGGAGTGTCTCTAGCTGTGTGCCTATATGCTTTCTCATAGTTCATGTTCAGTAAACCATGTTTACTATTTTATGCAGTTTAGAATCTCTCTACAGCAACGGCCTTCTAAATTAGGGATAAAACTATAACTTCTCTCTACCCAGAACCTTTAAATATGGATCGATCCAAAATGCATTAGCATGGATGATAGCAATAGCACTTACCAATAGCAATAGCACGTAGACTTATTTACTGCTTCACAGCACTCTCAAAGCGGTTTACAGAGTCAGCACATTGCCCTCCCAACAATCTGGGTCCTCATTTTACTGACCTCAGACGGATGGAAGGCTGAGTCAACCTTGAGCCGGTGAGAATCAAACAGCCGAACTTCAGACAGCCAGCAGTCAGTAGAAATAGCCTGCAGTACTGCATTCTAACCACTGTGCCACCATGACTCATAAACTTAGACTTCTATACTGCTTCATAGTGCTTTTTCTAAGAGGTTTACAGAGTCACATATTGCCCCCAACAATCTGGATCCTCATTTTACTGACCTCTGAAGCATGGAAGGCTGAGTCAACCTTGAGCCAGTAAGACTTGAATTGCTGGCAGTTGGCAAAATTAGCCTGCAATACTGCATTCTAGCCACCGTGCTACCATGGCTCATTGTAAATAGTGTGCTTTGATGCCTTCAACACTACAGCAAACCATCTGTATTTCATATATAACAATTGTCACACTTAAGGTGTTGAAGTAGCACAAGTCGAACTCCTTCAACCATGTGAATTACTTTAGGATAGTCATTCTATTTTATTTCCACATATTTCATAAGGCTGATATTGAAACAATTGGAGGAAAAGGTTCTATGCATGCTGCCTTGGACCCCAAAAGATAAAGCAAAGTATAACGTAACATATTATATATATACTACATACATACATACATATACATATACATATACATATACATATATATATACATATACACATACATACATACATACATACATACATACATACATATATAGGTTTTCGGTTGTTCGGGTTTTCTCCCGTGTAAAATTGGAGGTATCTTCACGACATTTTGACGAAGTCTCATTCGTCATCTTCAGGCTGGTGCTTTTGGCTTCGTGCTTCTGGGAACAGAAGCACATTGCTCC